>VIIQ02000886.1:0-16212 GCA_007449985.2 Desmodesmus armatus
AGCAGCACTCCTCGGGGCAGGGAGCATCAGCAATGCGGCGGCGCCTCAACCCAAGGCACGCAGCGCACGTCGCCGCGTTCCAGTCGCTGGGGCTGCACAGGCGCGTCGCCCACGGCGACATGACGGTGGATCAGATCAAAATAGAGCCAGTAGTGGGGAATCACAGCGTGGCCAGTGCCGTCACAGGTGTGCTGTTCAGCTCTGCCCGAGACCTGCCCAGCCATGTGCAGCCTCGCTCGCAGACTCAACTCTTGGGCAGGTGGCAGAGCGAGGCTTGTCCTTTCAGCCAGCGGTGGATGGCCTCGTGCTGCCGACGGCATGGCAGCAGGCTCTCCAGCGCCTGCAGACAGCAGCAACAGCAGCAGCGGCACGGCCGTCGTTGCAGCAGCAGTCACAGTGGGAAGTGGACTCAGGGACAGGTGGGTGTGGCAGGGGATGGAGGACCGGGAGCAGTGGTATCAGGTGCAGCCAGATGGCAGCCTCCGCTGCCTCAACACAGATCCTGACGTGCCGCAGGGTGTGGTGTTCGCTCCTTGCTGCGTGGTGTTCGCTCCACTGGGCGGCCCACGCAGGCAGCACCGGCAGCAGCAGCAGTCAGAGGCCACACAGCGGGAGCCCCTTGAGGCCTACTACTTGGTGGGGCGTTGGCCTGAGATCCAGTTGACCCCAATGTGTGGGGCTTTGGGCCGGACACGGGGGGTTGTGCAGTATTCAGTTAGGGACATCACACGCAGGCTGGTGCAGCTCAAGTGCAGGTCACAGCCTGGGTGGGTGCTAAACAGGGGGTGCGACCTCGGCTGTGGCGGGACAGCGACGGCAACCTGGCGCCCAGCACAGGTTTGCAGCAGCTGGAAGCGAAGCACAAGCGCAGCTTTGCAGAGATGCTGCAGACTGGCTTCAGCACAGGTAACAGCAATCAGCAGCGGCCGCCACCGCATCACTACTGCTGACCAGATGGCAGCATATGATACTACGTGGATGCACGACAGCCCAGCTCGGCAGCATGTCCTGCACGGGTGACAGACAGGGCCGCTACACAGCAGCAGGTCCCAGCCAACAGCCTGGCGGCAGCAGCAGGACCTACAGCATGTCACCACCCCAACCGTGGATGACACGGAGGACCCCTTGGCCAGGGGCTTGCAGCCCGCTACAGACGCCGACTCGGCGTGGGGAAAAGCGTACCGCCGGGCCGCTGACAAGCGCCTGCCACGGCCGCTGCGGGTGTTTGGATGGCAGATGCTTCATGCCGCCGTCAGGGTGGGGGATAGTAGGGTATATGCTGCACTAACATGCAGGAGTTGCTGCAATGCTGCTGTCCGCAGCAGCATTGCCGCTGGGGCCCCAGCAGCAGCAGCAGCAGCCGGGCCAGGCAGGAGCACTGCAGTCTCAGCAGCAACAGCACCAGGGGCAGGGCGGGAATGGGGGATCACAGCTGCTGCTGCAACAGCAGCAGCAGCAGCAGCAGCAGGGGCAGGGTGGGAATGGGCAGCGCAACAGCCCGCAGCCGGGCCAGGCTGCGAACGAAGGAGCACAGCCACACCAGCAGCAGTCGCAGTCACAGCAGAGGTTGGGACCCAGCAGCAGCAGCTGCCGACTCCAGACAGCTATCAGCTCGAGTCTCTGTCTCACCTCTTTGTGCAGTGCCCTGTCGCCGTGGCTGTGTGGGCTTGGTTTGCAGGTGTGTGGCAGAGGGTGCAGCCGGGAGCAGCAGTGGACTTCAGTAGTGTTCGCATCCTGCTGCTGGATGACAGCGCAGTGTGGAAGCCTCCACCAGCGCTGCAGCAGCTTTGGACATACCTGCGGCTGCTACTGCTGGAGTCCTTCTGGGTGGTTAGGTGTGCCACGAGGGCCGGCCGTACGGCAGTTTTGCAGTCATCCACAGGTTCAGGGCAGCACTGCAGCAGCAGCTCTCACAGGATTGGCTTAGGTCTCAGGGGGACATCCGCCTCAACTCTGGGGTGCCTCTGTCCTGGCTACGGGCCGCAACCCGTCCTGTCGCCAGAGCGGTTTGATGCTAAGTGGCAACAGCAGGGGGTGTTGTACACAGTGGCGGCAGGCATGGCCCCCGCCTTGCGTTCTAGAGGGAGGGTGGTCATACGGGGGCTGGGGTGTTCGGGAGCGGGGTTTGGAAAGCGGGAGGGCCTTTTCTGTGTGGGGTTTGTTGTGCTTCTCGGGTCTTGGCTACGTGTATGCTTTACTCTGTATCATAGTTGTTGTTGTGCCTCTGGAGTGTGTGCGCGTCACACAGGGTGTAAGCGTTTGGGTTGCTCTCTCTGGGGCGGCTGCCGCTCTGGTGCCTTGCTGGTTGGCACTGGGCACCAATGTTAGTTTTTTGTTGGCTTAGGAGTGGGGCGGATTTCGCCCTGCATATTGGAGAGGTGTGCTGGTGTGGTGGTGCACCACGCCGGGGTCTTTGGGCCCTCTGCGCGCTGGCTTTTGTCTAATACAGCGGCCAGCCCTGTGCTGTGTGGCCGCCGCTTGTTGGTTTTAGGGTGTTTCTTCAGCCCCTCTGTGGGGGGGCTGGCTCTGCACACCGGTGAGGTGTGTAAGTGTGGTGACGCATCGGTGGTGCTTTCTCTCGGCTCTGCGTTGACTCGCTTGCCTTAGTGTTGCTCGCATGCTTTGTCCCTTTGCCGTTGCTTTTCTTTAGTCATTTTGCGGGTGCATGGTCGGGTCCTGATGTCTGCTTTTTGGCAGGCTGCACTGCGATGTGCCGCCCGTGAGACCATGGTGGGGGGTGACGGCTTGCGCCCTCTCAGGGTGGTGCCTGCCAGGTTGCGCCATCCTCTTGCCTGAGCTTGAGGGGTGGCTTCTGTGTGCTTGACTTCGCTCTTGTAACTTGCTCACTCCAAAAAAAAAAAAAAAAAAAAAAATTGGGTGCATGTTGGCATGTGTGAAGAGACTATTTTTGTCTTTCATAACATCCATCCAGATGATTTTTGCGGACCGCAACCACTGCGCACCATGGTGGGTCATCCGCCGACAACCAATCAACGCTACGCGCGGACTCTGAACCAATTGGGGTGCATGTTGGCATGTGTGAAGAGACTATTTTGTCTTTCATTACATCCATCCAGATGATTTTTGCGGACCGCAACCACTGCGCACCATGGTGGGTCATCCGCCGACAACCAACCAACGCTACGCGCCGGACTCTGAACCAATTGGGGTGCATGTTGGCATGTGTGAAGAGACTATTTTTGTCTTTCATAACATCCATCCAGATGATTTTTGCGGACCGCAACCACTGCGCACCATGGGGGGTCATCCGCCGACAACCAATCAACGCTACGCGCCGGACTCTGAACCAATTGGGGTGCATGTTGGCATGTGTGAAGAGACTATTTTTGTCTTTCATTACATCCATCCAGATGATTTTTGCGGACCGCAACCACTGCGCACTATGGTGGGTCATCCGCCGACACCAACCAACGCTACGCGCCGGACTTTCAACCAATTGGGGTGCATGTTGGCATGTGTGAAGAGACTATTTTGTCTTTCATATCATCCATCCAGATGATTTTTGCGGACCGCAACCACTGCGAACCATGGGGGTCATCCGCCGACAACCAACCAACGCTACGCGCGTACTCTGAACCAATTTGGGTGCATGTTGGCATGTGTGAAGAGACTATTTTTGTCTTTCATAACATCCATCCAGATGATTTTGCGGACCGCAACCACTGCCCACCATGGTGGGTCATCCGCGACAACCAACCAACGCTACGCGCCGGACTCTGAACCAATTGGGGTGCATGTTGGCATGTGTGAAGAGACTAATGTTTTTCTTTCATATCATCCATCCAGATGATTTTTGCGGACCGCAACCACTGCGCACCATGGTGGGTCATCCGCCGACAACCAACCAACGCTACGCGCCGTACTCTGAACCAATTGGGGTGCATGTTGGCATGTGTGAAGAGACTATTTTTGTCTTTCATAACATTCCAGATGATTTTTGCGGACCGCAACCACTGCGCACCATGGTGGGTCATCCGCCGACAACCAACAACAACGCTACGCGCCGTACTCTCAACCAATTGGGGTGCATTGGGTACAGACGCTGTGGGATCAAGTTAGCCCACTCCAGCGACCAAGCAGGATGCAACCCGGGTATACCGGTTCGCAAGGAGCATGCATACCATTAAGCTACCAGGACGCGTTTCGGCCGAGCTACTGCCTCATCAGCTGGCGGATGCACACCGAGGGCATTGATACCCTCTTATCTGCCTTGCACACAACCCAACTCCTTGGGTCGCTGGAGTGGGCAAACTTGATCCACAGCGTCTGTACCCAATCCCTCTTGCCTGAGCTTTGAGGGGTGGCTTCTGTTGCTGACTTCGCTCTTGTAACTTGCTCACTCCAAAAAAAAAAAAAAAAAAAAAAATTGGGGTGCATGTTGGCATGTGTGAAGAGACTATTTTTGTCTTTCATTACATCCATCCAGATGATTTTTGCGGACCGCAACCACTGCGCACCATGGTGGGTCATCCGCCGACAACCAACCAACGCTACGCGCCGGACTCTGAACCAATTGGGGTGCATGTTGGAATGTGTGAAATGACTATTTTGTCTTTCATAACATCCATCCAGATGTTTTTTGCGGACCGCAACCACTGCGCACCATGGTGGGTCATCCGCCGACAACCCACCAACGCTACGCGCCGGACTCCAACCAATTGGGTGCATGTTGGCATGTGTGAAGAGACTAATGTTTTCTTTCACATCATCCATCCAGATGATTTTTGCGGACCGCAACCACTGCGCACCATGGTGGGTCATCCGCCGACAACCAACCAACGCTACGCGCCGGACTCTCAACCAATTGGGGTGCATGTTGGCATGTGTGAAGAGACTATTTTTGTCTTTCATAACATCCATCCAGATGATTTTTGCGGACCGCAACCACTGCCACCATGGTGGGTCATCCGCCGACAACCAACCAACGCTACGCGCCGGACTCTGAACCAATTGGGGTGCATGTTGGCATGTGTGAAGAGACTAATGTTTTCTTTCATATCATCCATCCAGATGATTTTTGCGGACCGCAACCACTGCGCACCATGGTGGGTCATCCGCCGACAACCAACCAACGCTACGCGCCGTACTCTGAACCAATTGGGGTGCATGTTGGCATGTGTGAAGAGACTAGTTTTGTCTTTCATACATTCCAGATGATTTTTGCGGACCGCAACCACTGCGCACCATGGTGGGTCATCCGCCGACAACCAACCAACGCTACGCGCCGGACTTTCAACCAATTGGGTTGCATGTTGGCATGTGTGAAGAGACTATTTTTTACCTTTCAAAAAATCCATCCAGATGATATTTGCGGACCGCAACCACTGCGCACCATGGTGGGTCATCCGCCGACAACCAACCAACGCTACGCGCCGGACTCTCAACCATTGGGGTGCATGTTGGCATGTGTGAAGAGACTATTTTTGTCTTTCATTACATCCATCCAGATGATTTTTGCGGACCGCAACCACTGCGCACCATGGTGGGTCATCCGCCGACAACCAACCAACGCTACGCGCCGGACTTTCAACCAATTGGGTTGCATGTTGGCATGTGTGAAGAGACTATTTTGCCTTTCAAAAAATCCATCCAGATGATATTTGCGGACCGCAACCACTGCGCACCATGGTGGGTCATCCGCCGACAACCAACCAACGCTACGCGCCGGACTCTCAACCAATTGGGGTGCATGTTGGCATGTGTGAAGAGACTATTTGTCTTTTATATCATCCATCAGATGATTTTTGCGGACCGCAAACACTGCGAACCATGGTGGGTCATCCGCCGACAACCAACCAACGCTACGCGCCGGACTCTGAACCAATTGGGGTGCATGTTGGCATGTGTGAAGAGACTAATGTTTTCTTTCATATCATCCATCCAGATGATTTTTGCGGACCGCAACCACTGCGCACCATGGTGGGTCATCCGCCGACAACCAACCAACGCTACGCGCCGGACTTTCAACCAATTGGGTTGCATGTTGGCATGTGTGAAGAGACTATTTTTTACTTTCAAAAAATCCATCCAGATGATATTTGCGGACCGCAACCACTGCGCACCATGGTGGGTCATCCGCCGACAACCAACCAACGCTACGCGCCGGACTCTCAACCAATTGGGGTGCATGTTGGCATGTGTGAAGAGACTATTTTTGTCTTTCATTACATCCATCCAGATGATTTTTGCGGACCGCAACCACTGCGCACCATGGTGGGTCATCCGCCGACAACCAACCAACGCTACGCGCCGGACTTTCAACCAATTGGGTTGCATGTTGGCATGTGTGAAGAGACTATTTTTGCCTTTCAAAAAATCCATCCAGATGATATTTGCGGACCGCAACCACTGCGCACCATGGTGGGTCATCCGCCGACAACCAACCAACGCTACGCGCCGGACTCTCAACCAATTGGGGTGCATGTTGGCATGTGTGAAGAGACTAGTTTTGTCTTTTATTCATCCATCCAGATGATTTTTTGCGGACCGCAAACACTGCGAACCATGGTGGGTCATCCGCCGACAACCAACCAACGCTACGCGCCGGACTCTGAACCAATTGGGGTGCATGTTGGCATGTGTGAAGAGACTATTTTTGTCTTTCATACATCCATCCAGATGATTTTTGCGGACCGCAACCACTGCGCACCATGGTGGGTCATCCGCCGACAACCACCAACGCTACGCGCCGGACTCTGAACCAATTGGGGTGCATGTTGGCATGTGTGAAGAGACTAATGTTTTCTTTCATATCATCCATCCAGATGATTTTTGCGGACCGCAACCACTGCGCACCATGGTGGGTCATCCGCCGACAACCAACCACGCTACGCGCCGTACTCTGAACCAATTGGGGTGCATGTTGGCATGTGTGAAGAGACTATTTTTGTCTTTCATAACATCCATCCAGATGATTTTTGCGGACCGCAACCACTGCGCACCATGGTGGGTCATCCGCCGACAACCAACCAACGCTACGCGCCGGACTTTCAACCAATTGGGGTGCATGTTGGCATGTGTGAAGAGACTATTTTTGTCTTTCATTACATCCATCCAGATGATTTTTGCGGACCGCAACCACTGCGCACCATGGTGGGTCATCCGCCGACAACCAACCAACGCTACGCGCCGGACTCTCAACCAATTGGGGTGCATGTTGGCATGTGTGAAGAGACTATTTTTGTCTTTCATTACATCCATCCAGATGATTTTTGCGGACCGCAACACTGCGCACCATGGTGGGTCATCCGCCGACAACCAACCAACGCTACGCGCCGGACTTTCAACCAATTGGGTTGCATGTTGGCATGTGTGAAGAGACTATTTTTGCCTTTCAAAAATCCATCCAGATGATATTTGCGGACCGCAACCACTGCGCACCATGGTGGGTCATCCGCCGACAACCAACCAACGCTACGCGCCGGACTCTGAACCAATTGGGGTGCATGTTGGCATGTGTGAAGAGACTATTTTTGTCTTTCATACATCCATCCAGATGATTTTTGCGGACCGCAACCACTGCGCACCATGGTGGGTCATCCGCCGACAACCAATCAACGCTACGCGCCGGACTCTGAACCAATTGGGGTGCATGTTGGGCATGTGTGAAGAGACTATTTTTGTCTTTCATTACATCCATCCAGATGATTTTTGCGGACCGCACCACACTACTATGGTGGTCATCCGCCGACAACCAACCAACGCTACGCGCCGGACTTTCAACCAATTGGGGTGCATGTTGGCATGTGTGAAGAGACTATTTTTGTCTTTCATATCATCCATCCAGATGATTTTTGCGGACCGCAAACCACTGCGAACCATGGTGGGTCATCCGCCGACAACCAACCAACGCTACGCGGCGTACTCTGAACCATTTGGGTGCATGTTGGCATGTGTGAAGAGACTATTTTTGTCTTTCATAACATCCATCCAGATGATTTTTGCGGACCGCAACCACTGCGCACCATGGTGGGTCATCCGCCGACAACCAACCACGCTACGCGCCGGACTTTCAACCAATTGGGTTGCATGTTGGCATGTGTGAAGAGACTATTTTTGCCTTTCAAAAATCCATCCAGATGATATTTGCGGACCGCAACCACTGCGCACCATGGTGGGTCATCCGCCGACAACCAACCAACGCTACGCGCCGGACTCTCAACCAATTGGGGTGCATGTTGGCATGTGTGAAGAGACTAGTTTTGTCTTTTATATCATCCATCCAGATGATTTTTGCGGACCGCAAACACTGCGAACCATGGTGGGTCATCCGCCGACAACCAACCACCGCTACGCGCCGGACTCTGAACCAATTGGGGTGCATGTTGGCATGTGTGAAGAGACTATTTTTGTCTTTTATATCATCCATCCAGATGATTTTTGCGGACCGCAAACACTGCGAACCATGGTGGGTCATCCGCCGACAACCAACCAACGCTACGCGCCGGACTCTGAACCAATTGGGGTGCATGTTGGCATGTGTGAAGAGACTATTTTTGTCTTTCATAACATCCATCCAGATGATTTTTGCGGACCGCAACCACTGCGCACCATGGTGGGTCATCCGCCGACAACCAACCAACGCTACGCGCCGGACTCTGAACCAATTGGGTGCATGTTGGCATGTGTGAAGAGACTATTTTTCTTTCATATCATCCATCCAGATGATTTTTGCGGACCGCAACCACTGCGCACCATGGTGGGTCATCCGCCGACAACCAACCAACGCTACGCGCCGTACTCTGAACCAATTGGGGTGCATGTTGGCATGTGTGAAGAGACTATTTTTGTCTTTCATAACATCCATCCAGATGATTTTTGCGGACCGCAACCACTGCGCACCATGGTGGGTCATCCGCCGACAACCAACCAACGCTACGCGCCGGACTTTCAACCAATTGGGGTGCATGTTGGCATGTGTGAAGAGACTATTTTTGTCTTTCATTACATCCATCCAGATGATTTTTGCGGACCGCAACCACTGCGCACCATGGTGGGTCATCCGCCGACAACCAACCAACGCTACGCGCCGGACTCTCAACCAATTGGGGTGCATGTTGCATGTGTGAAGAGACTTTTTGTCTTTCATTACATCCATCCAGATGATTTTTGCGGACCGCAACCACTGCGCACCATGGTGGGTCATCCGCCGACAACCAACCAACGCTACGCGCCGGACTTTCAACCATTGGGTTGCATGTTGGCATGTGTGAAGAGACTATTTTTGCCTTTCAAAAAATCCATCCAGATGATATTTGCGGACCGCAACCACTGCGCACCATGGTGGGTCATCCGCCGACAACCAACCAACGCTACGCGCCGGACTCTGAACCAATTGGGGTGCATGTTGGCATGTGTGAAGAGACTATTTTTGTCTTTCATAACATCCATCCAGATGATTTTTGCGGACCGCAACCACTGCGCACCATGGTGGGTCATCCGCCGACAACCAATCAACGCTACGCGCCGGACTCTGAACCAATTGGGTGCATGTTGGCATGTGTGAAGAGACTATTTTGTCTTTCATTACATCCATCCAGATGATTTTTGCGGACCGCAACCACTGCGCACTATGGTGGGTCATCCCGACAACAACCAACGCTACGCGCGGACTTTCAACCAATTGGGGTGCATGTTGGCATGTGTGAAGAGACTATTTTTGTCTTTCATATCATCCATCCAGATGATTTTTGCGGACCGCAAACACTGCGAACCATGGTGGGTCATCCGCCGACAACCAACCAACGCTACGCGCGTACTCTGAACCAATTTGGGTGCATGTTGGCATGTGTGAAGAGACTATTTTTGTCTTTCATAACATCCATCCAGATGATTTTTGCGGACCGCAACCACTGCGAACCATGGTGGGTCATCCGCCGACAACCAATCAACGCTACGCGCCGGACTCTGAACCAATTGGGGTGCATGTTGGCATGTGTGAAGAGACTATTTTTGTCTTTCATTACATCCATCCAGATGATTTTTGCGGACCGCAACCACTGCGCACCATGGTGGGTCATCCGCCGACAACCAACCAACGCTACGCGCCGGACTCTGAACCAATTGGGGTGCATGTTGGAATGTGTGAAATGACTATTTTTGTCTTTCATAACAGCATCCAGATGTTTTTTGCGGACCGCAACCACTGCGCACCATGGTGGGTCATCCGCCCGACAACCAACCAACGCTACGCGCCGGACTCTCAACCAATTGGGGTGCATGTTGGCATGTGTGAAGAGACTATTTTTGTCTTTCATAACATCCATCCAGATGATTTTTGCGGACCGCAACCACTGCCCACCATGGTGGGTCATCCGCCGACAACCAACCAACGCTACGCGCCGGACTCTGAACCAATTGGGTGCAGTGGTTGTACGACAATGTGGAAGTACCAGCGACCCAGGCAGCAGGCGGATTTTATTGTGCGGGTGGAGTGAACGAACTTACAGACCTAGTTTTCGCCTTCTTCAAGGCTCATCAGGTCTCTGGATTTGGATCAGGTCTCTGGATTTGGATCAACCACTGGATTGGGGTTTGCCTGAGCTTTGAGGGGTGGCTTCTGTTGCTTGACTTCGCTCTTGTAACTTGCTCACTCCAAAAAAAAAAAAAAAAAAAAAAAAAATTGGGGTGCATGTTGGCATGTGTGAAGAGACTAATGTTTTCTTTCATATCATCCATCCAGATGATTTTTGCGGACCGCAACCACTGCGCACCATGGTGGGTCATCCGCCGACAACCAACCAACGCTACGCGCCGTACTCTGAACCAATTGGGTGCATGTTGGCATGTGTGAAGAGACTATTTTGTCTTTCATAACATTCAGATGATTTTTGCGGACCGCAACCACTGCGCACCATGGTGGGTCATCCGCCGACAACCAACCAACGCTACGCGCCGTACTCTCAACCAATTGGTTTTTCCAATGTTAGTGTTTTGTTGGCTTAGGAGTGGGGCGGATTTCGCCTTGCATATTGGAGAGGTTGTGCTGGTGTGGTGGTGCACCACGCCGGGGGTCTTTGGCCCTCTGCGCGCTGGCTTTGTCTAATACAGCGGCCAGCCTGTGCGGTGTTGCCGCCGCTTGTGGTTTTAGGGTGTTTCTTCAGCCCCTCTGTGGGGGGCTGGCTCTGCACCCGGTGAGGTGTGTAAGTGTGGTGACGCATCGGTGGTGCTTTCTCTCGGCTCTGCGTTGACTCGCTTGCCTTAGTGTTGCTCGCATGCTTTGTCCTTTGCCGTTGCTTTTATTTAGTCATTTTGCGGGTGCATGGTCGGGTCCTGATGTCTGCTTTTTGGCAGCTGCACTGCGATGTGCCGCCCGTGAGACCATGTTGGGGGTGCCGGCTTGCGCCCTCTCAGGGTGGTGCCTGCCAGGTTGCGCCATCCTCTTGCCTGAGCTTTGAGGGGTGGCTTCTGTTGCTTGACTTCGCTCTTGTAACTTGCTCACTCCAAAAAAAAAAAAAAAAAAAAAAAAAAAATTGGTTTTCTGTGTGGGTTGTTGTTGCTTCTCGGGTCTTGGCTACGTGTATGCTTTACTCTGTATCATAGTTGTTGTTGTGCCTCTGGAGTGTGTGCGCGTCACACAGGGTTAAGCGTTTGGGTTGCTCTCTGGGGCGGCTGGCCGCTCTGGTGCCTGCTTGGTTGGGCTGGGGCACCAATGTTAGTGTTTTTGTTGGCTTAGGAGTGGGGCGGATTTCGCCCTGCATATTGGAGAGGTGTGCTGGTGTGGTGGTGCACCACGCCGGGGTCTTTGGGCCCTCTGCGCGCTGGCTTGTCTAATACAGCGGCCAGCCTTGCTGTGTGGCCGCCGCTTGTTGGTTTTAGGGTGTTTCTTCAGCCCCTCTGTGGGGGGTGGCTCTGCACACCGGTGAGGTGTGCAAGTGTGGTGACGCATCGGTGGTGCTTTCTCTCGGCTCTGCGTTGACTCGCTTGCCTTAGTGTTGCTCGCATGCTTTGTCCCTTTGCCGTTGCTTTTCTTTAGTCATTTGCGGGTGCATGGTCGGGTCCTGATGTCTGCTTTTTGGCAGGCTGCACTGCGAGTGCCGCCCGTGAGACCATGTGGTGGGGGTGACGGCTTGCGCCCTCCAGGGTGGTGCCTGCCAGTTGCGCCATCCTCTTGCCTGAGCTTTGAGGGTGGCTTCTGTTGCTTGACTTCGCTCTTGTAACTTGCTCACTCCAAAAAAAAAAAAAAAAAAAAAAAAAATTGGGGTGCATGTTGGCATGTGTGAAGAGACTATTTTTGTCTTTCATTACATCCATCCAGATGATTTTTGCGGACCGCAACCACTGCGCACCATGGTGGGTCATCCGCCGACAACCAACCAACGCTACGCGCCGGACTCTGAACCAATTGGGGTGCATGTTGGAATGTGTGAAATGACTATTTTTGTCTTTCATAACATCCATCCAGATGTTTTTTGCGGACCGCAACCACTGCGCACCATGGTGGGTCATCCGCCGACAACCAACCAACGCTACGCGCCGGACTCTCAACCAATTGGGGTGCATGTTGGCATGTGTGAAGAGACTAATGTTTTCTTTCACATCATCCATCCAGATGATTTTTGCGGACCGCAACCACTGCGCACCATGGTGGGTCATCCGCCGACAACCAACCAACGCTACGCGCCGGACTCTCAACCAATTGGGGTGCATGTTGGCTTGTGTGAAGAGACTATTTTTGTCTTTCATAACATCCATCCAGATGATTTTTGCGGACCGCAACCACTGCGCACCATGGTGGGTCATCCGCCGACAACCAACCAACGCTACGCGCCGGACTCTGAACCAATTGGGGTGCATGTTGGCATGTGTGAAGAGACTATTTTTGTCTTTCATAACATCCATCCAGATGATTTTTGCGGACCGCAACCACTGCGCACCATGGTGGGTCATCCGCCGACAACCAACCAACGCTACGCGCCGGACTTTCAACCAATTGGGGTGCATGTTGGCATGTGTGAAGAGACTATTTTTGTCTTTCATTACATCCATCCAGATGATTTTTGCGGACCGCAACCACTGCGCACCATGGTGGGTCATCCGCCGACAACCAACCAACGCTACGCGCCGGACTCTCAACCAATTGGGGTGCATGTTGGCATGTGTGAAGACTATTTTTGTCTTTCATTACATCCATCCAGATGATTTTTGCGGACCGCAACCACTGCGCACCACTGGTGGGTCATCCGCCGACAACCAACCAACGCTACGCGCCGGACTTTCAACCAATTGGGTTGCATGTTGGCATGTGTGAAGAGACTATTTTTGCCTTTCAAAAAATCCATCCAGATGATATTTTGCGGACCGCAACCACTGCGCACCATGGTGGGTCATCCGCCGACAACCAACCAACGCTACGCGCCGGACTCTGAACCAATTGGGGTGCATGTTGGCATGTGTGAAGAGACTATTTTTGTCTTTCATACATCCATCCAGATGATTTTTGCGGACCGCAACCACTGCGCACCATGGTGGGTCATCCGCCGACAACCAACAACGCTACGCGCCGGACTCTGAACCAATTGGGGTGCATGTTGGCATGTGTGAAGAGACTATTTTTGTCTTTCATATCATCCATCCAGATGATTTTTGCGGACCGCAACCACTGCGCACTATGGTGGGTCATCCGCCGACAACCAACCAACGCTACGCGCCGGACTTCAACCAATTGGGGTGCATGTTGGCATGTGTGAAGAGACTATTTTTGTCTTTCATATCATCCATCCAGATGATTTTTGCGGACCGCAACACTGCGACCATGGTGGGTCATCCGCCGACAACCAACCAACGCTACGCGGCGTACTCTGAACCAATTTGGGTGCATGTTGGCATGTGTGAAGAGACTATTTTTGTCTTTCATAACATCCATCCAGATGATTTTTGCGGACCGCAACCACTGCGAACCATGGTGGGTCATCCGCCGACAACCAACCACGCTACGCGCCGGACTCTGAACCAATTGGGGTGCATGTTGGCATGTGTGAAGAGACTATTTTTGTCTTTCATTACATCCATCCAGATGATTTTTGCGGACCGCAACCACTGCGCACCATGGTGGGTCATCCGCCGACAACCAACCAACGCTACGCGCCGGACTCTGAACCAATTGGGTGCATGTTGGAATGTGTGAAATGACTATTTTTGTCTTTCATAACATCCATCCAGATGTTTTTTTGCGGACCGCAACCACTGCGCACCATGGTGGGTCATCCGCCGACAACCAACCAACGCTACGCGCCGGACTCTCAACCAATTGGGTGCATGTTGGCATGTGTGAAGAGACTATTTTGTCTTTCATAACATCCATCCAGATGATTTTTGCGGACCGCAACCACTGCCCACCATGGTGGTCATCCGCCGACAACCAACCAACGCTACGCGCCGGACTCTGAACCAATTTTTTTTTTTTTTTTTTTTTTGGACTCTGAACCAATTGGGGTGCATGTTGGCATGTGTGAAGAGACTAATGTTTTTCTTTCATATCATCCATCCAGATGTTTTTGGCGGACCGCAACCACTGCGCACCATGGTGGTCATCCGCCGACAACCAACCAACGCTACGCGCCGTACTCTGAACCAATTGGGGTGCATGTTGGCATGTGTGAAGAGACTATTTTTGTCTTTCATAACATTCCAGATGATTTTTGCGGACCGCAACCACTGCGCACCATGGTGGGTCATCCGCCGACAACCAACGCAACGGTAGATTGGGTACAGACGCTGTGGGATCAAGTTTGCCCACTCCAGCGACCCAAGCAGGATGCGCACCCGGGTAATACCGGTTCGCAAGGAGCATGCATACCATTAAGCTACCAGACGCGTTTGCCCTGTCGCCGTGGCTGTGTGGGCTTGGTTTGCAGGTGTGTGGCAGAGGGTGCAGCCGGGGAGCAGCAGTGGACTTCAGTAGCGTTCGCATCCTGCTGCTGGATGACAGCACAGTGTGAAGCCTCCACCAGCGCTGCAGCAGCTTTGGACATACCTGCGGCTGCTACTGCTGGAGTCCTTCTGGGTGGTTCGGTTGCCAGCGAGGGCCGGCCGTACAGCAGTGTTGCAGTCATCCAAGTTTCAGGGCAGCACTGCAGCAGCAGCTCTCACAGGACTGGCTTAGGTCTCAGAGGGACATCCGCCTCAACTCTGGGGTGCCTCTGTCCTGGCTACGGGGCCGCAACCCCGTCCTGTCGCCAGAGCGGTTTGATGCTAAGTGGCAACAGCAGGGGGTGTTGTACACAGTGGCGGCAGGCATGGGCCCCCGCCTTGCGTTCTAGAGGGAGGGTGGTCATACGGGGGCTGGGGTTCGGGAGCGGGGTTTGGAAAGTGGGAGGGCCTTTTCTGTGTGGGGTTTGTTGTGCTTCTCGGGTCTTGGCTACGTGTGTGCTTTGCTCTGTATCATAGTTGTTGTTGCCTCTGGAGTGGTGTGCGCATCACACAGGGTGTAAGCGTTTGGTTGTTCTCTGGGGGCGCTGGCCGCTATGGTGCCTTGCTTGGTTGGCACTGGGGCGACAATGTTAGTGTTTTTTGTTGGCTTAGGTGTGGGGCGGATTTAGCCCTGCATATTGGAGAGGTGTGCAGGTGTGGTGGTGCACCCGCCGGGGGTCTTGGGGCCCTCTGCGCGCTGGCTTTTGTCTAGTACAGCGGCCACCTTGTGCTGTGTGGCCGCCGCTTGTTGTTTCAGGGTGTTCTTCAGCCCCTCTGTGGGGGGCTGGCTCTGCACACCGGGGAGGTGTGTGAGTGTGGTGCGCATCGGTGGGTGCTTTCTGCCGGCTCTGTTTGACTCGCTTGCGTTAGTGTTGCTCGCCTGCTTTGTCCCTTTGCCGTGCTTTTCTCTAGTCATTCTGCGGGTGCATGGTCGGGTCCTGGTGTCTGTTTTTGGCAGGCTGCACTTCGACGTGCCGCCCGTGAACCATGTGGTGGGGGTGTCGGCTTGCGCCCTCACAGGTGGTGCCTGCAGGTTGCGCCATCCTCTGCCTGAGCTTGAGGGGTGGCTTCTGTTGCTTGACTTCGCTCTTGTAACTTGCTCACTCCAAAAAAAAAAAAAAAAAAAAAAAAAGGACAACCAACCAACGCTACTCGCCGTACTCTCAACCAATTGGGTGTGCATGTTGGCATGTGTGAAGAGACTATTTTTTACCTTTCAAAAATCCATCCAGATGATATTTGCGGACCGCAACCACTGCGCACCATGGTGGGTCATCCGCC
>VIIQ02000888.1:0-14036 GCA_007449985.2 Desmodesmus armatus
CGCCAGAACTGACACACTCACGTAGAGGCTGTCATGCGTTTGAACATGGGTTCGTCCCAGAAGGGGCTCAGCAGCAGCAGCCCCCCCTGTGCACTGGCCCCCAGCAGTGACTGCCTGTTGCCTTTAGTGTCAGTGGTGGCCAGCTTCATGCGCACCAGGCTGGTCAGCCAGGCACCAGTGTGTGCCACACCACGACGCAACAGCTTGTGACCATCCCAACTGTCAGGGTCCTGCAGGGAGTGTGTGTGTGGGGGGGGGGGGAGCAGCAGAGGGGGGGGCATGCACGTTGGTGTGTTTTGTTTTGGGGTGGGGGGTGGGGGGGGGGGGGCAGCAGAAAAGAAGGGGTGTGGGGGGGGGGGGGAAAGGGCACTGCATTCTTGGGTGTGGGGGGAAGATAGGGAGAGGCTAGTCAGCCATGCACCCGTGTGGGCCACACCACGGCACAGCAGCTTGGGACCATCCCAACTGTCAGGGCCCTGCAAGCAAAAGAGAGGGGGCGCAGGGGGGCGCTACACTATTTTTGTAGTGCGAGCGCATAGATTCATACCCTGGCAAAGCCTGCCACTACATGGGGTTGTTTCTAATCTGGTGCTGTGCATGGTGAAAGGCTGTACTTGTGGCGGAACAGTACGCTGGTGTTTCCCTCCACTTGACCGTCCTGCAGCTTGCCTCCCCCCCCCCCCCCCAAAAAAAGAAGCTTGTGGACAGGGAAAACAGGGGTCTGCACCAAGCTGTCTTGTCTACGGGAGCCCATATCCCCCCCCCCCCCGCACGTTGTCAGGACTATGCTTTCAGCAGTCACACCTGTTTGGCGTATGCCAACACGCTGATGTGTTTTCCACCGCCCCCTCTGGTCCCCCCCAGCCAGCTTTCTGTGAGATCAAACCTGGGTCCCCCACCAACGTGTTGAACATGCACCCAAAGCTATCAGCTTTGAGATTCCCTTCTTGGTTGGGCTGTGCACCCCCCTTTTCCCGGTCAGAAGGCAGGCCTCCCAGCAGTCTCACCTGTTTGTTGTATGCCAACACGCTGATGTTCCCTCCCCCGTGCCGCCACCTGCACCAGCTTGGTGTGGTTGGCAATGCCTCCCTGCTCCCTTTCCCAAACCCCAGTCCTTCAAACCCCAGCCCGAACAAGAACGACACCAGGGTCTCCCTCAAAGTTAGCCCTAAGCTGAGCAAACAAGCCCCCCCCCACCCCACCCACCCACACCGCCCGCCCGCCCGCCCACCCACCCGCCCACAGAACACCCCTGAGGTACTATGCTTTCAGCAGTCGCACCTGTTTGTCGTACGCCAGTACGCTGAGGTTCCCTCCCCGTAACCCCCGCCGCCTGCACCAGCTTGGTGTGGTTGACCAACACCCCCTCTGCCCGGCCCGGAGGAAGAGGGCCTCTTCCAGCCAGCATTCTGTGATTTTGAGGCTGGGTTCTGGCCAACGTTCACCCAAACTTACTGGGCTCTTGAACCCTCCTCCCCCCCCCCCACCCGTTAGAAGGCTTGTCCTCCCAGCAGTCACACCTGTTTGTTGTATGCCAACGCTGATGTTTCTGCCCCCGTCAGCCGCCACCTGCACCAGCTTGGTGTGGTTGGCAATGCCTCCCTGCTCCCTTCGCAAACCTCAGCCCGAGCTTTGCAAGAACAACACCAGCGTCTCCCCCAAAGTTAGCCCTAAGCTGAGCAATAAGCCCCCCCCCCCATCCACCCACCCAAAGAAAAACCTGCGGGACTATCCTCCCACCAGTCGCACCTGTTTGTCGTATGCCAGTACGCTGATGTTTCCTCCCCCATCTGCTGCCACCTGCACCAGCTTGGTGTGGTTGACCAGGAACTCAACAGCCCACGACTCAACACGGTTCACATCAGCCGACAGAGACACCATGTTGTGAGAACGCTGCCTGCAGGGAGGGAGACACAGACAGTTACACTTTCAGTAACACTGTAGACACAAACTTGGACGTGTAGACCCACGTTCACGCATGTAGAGAAAAACAGCCCAGTCACTGTCTCCCCTTTCCCCTCTCCCTTCCTCAACCCCTCCCTTACATAAATGTCAGCTGACAGAGACACCATGATGTGAGAACGCTGCCTGCAGACAGCCAGACAGAAAAAGCGCCAACATACTGTCAGCACACTCCCATGTACACACGATCAGACGCACACACACACAGAGCATATTCACTGACTTTCCCCTTCCCCCTCCCATCCCCTTGAAGGTTGCACTGCAAAGTGCTTGAGCTGACAGAGACACCATGTTGTGAGAACGCTGCCTGCAGACAGGGGGACACACAAAGTGCAATCACACTGTCAGCACTCCCATTCAGACAGACTATCAATCATGTTCGTGTACGACGAGAAAACCAACTTAACACACAGAGCACATCACTGCCCCCCCCCCCTCCTTCCTTCTTCCACTTCCTCATCCCCTCCCTTTGGGATTCGATCTTACCAGGGGGGGGGGTAAGGGATTAGGCTCCCTGCCCCCTTCTACCAACAACCCCTGTTGATCTTTTCCTTGTACTGCAAGAAGCGTGCACGATATGCCATACCTCCTCTGCCCCCCTCTCCACCCCACCCCCCCTCCACAACAAGCGAGCAGGCAGGGAGGGGACGTGCTGTTGTGTGTGTGTTTCGTGCGTGTGTGTGATAGTGTGTGTGTTGACAGAGGGAGTACTTAGATACATGCAAGCTCACCAAGGCTGTCCTACTAGATAGGCAAGCAACAGTGTGTGTGTGTGTAGACACAGGGAGTGCATCCAGCCAATGCATGAACCATCCAAGGATGTGACATTCCGAAGTTGCGTAGAAGTGCGTGGGAGCGCACAGAAATCATACATTCAGTCACAAGTAACAAAAGGAAAAACTTTCACCTGATCAGCTTGCCTTGTGTGTGTGTGGGGGGGGGGGGTCAGTCAAGAGGCTCTGTGGTCCTCATTCCAGTTGTGTTAGAGGGTTCAACAACAAACTGACCAAGGATCCTTGAGGATGGCTTACTGGAGCTTTGAACCTTCTGCCGCTCGCCGTGTGACCCTGTCAACGTCGTCCTTGTACCGCAGGAAGCGTGCGCTGTGCCCCCCCCCCCTCCCATCATCCCCCCTCCCTTCAACCCCGTCTTCCCCCTGCCCCTCATTCTGACCAGCCTCCTCACCACAGCCTTCGTGAACCGGGACATGTGTGTGTATGGGGGGAGGGGGGCAGCCAATGGGCCCTGCCCTCACAAAATTGCCACTCACCGTGTGACCCTGTGAATGTCGTGCTTGTACCGCAGGAAGCGTGCGCTGTGCCCCCCCCCCCTCCCCCCCCCCTCTTCAGTCCGCAAGAAGTGAATGTGGGACGTGTGTGGGGGGCGGGGGGGGGGGGGGGCTGTCAATAGGCCCTGACAGAGAGAGTGCTGCAAGGGAACTGTGAATACATCATAGGGATCCTCGGGTAGCCTCCAGAAAGAGTTGCCACTCACCGTGTGACCCTGTCTATGTCGTCCTTGTACCTCAGGAATCGTGCGCTGTGCCCCGCTGTGCCCACCAACATGAAGTCCTTCACAATGCTGATGCCACTCACGAGAGAGGACAGTCAATGAACTGACCCATCTTCACAAGACTGTTGCCCTGGGGGGGGGGAGGGGGTAAGGGGGGGGGATACGATGGGGTCGGTGAGCATGGAGGGTGTTTCACGATGCTGGTGCCGCTTACAAGGCAGGGGCAGTTGATGCACTGACCCATCTTCACTAGACTGTTGCCCTGGGGGGAGGGGGAGGGGGGAGGGGAGGGGGGGAGGGGGGAAGGGGGGGAGGGGGGAGGGGGGAAGGAAAGGACGGGGGGGGGGGGGGGCACACACGATAGGGTCGGTGAGCATGAAAGGTGTTTAACGATGCTGATGCTGATGCCTCACTAGTGAGGGACAGTCAATGAACTGACCCATCTTTACGAGCCTGTTGCCCGGGGGGGAAGGTGTGTGTGTGTGGTGGTGGGGGGGGGGGGGGGGTGGGACACACACATGGCTGGGCATGTCAATCTTGTGGCATCTCAGCTCTGAGCGCCAACAGCTTCCTCGTATACTTGCTGTGACAACAAGGCCCCACTCCACCCCCCCCCTTCGTCCACACACACCCTTGTGGTGCATGTCCCCTTGCCGCGCACCGCCACCCTCCACCTTCTTCCCCCGGTCCATCCCATCTACCCCCCCCCAAACCTCATCCCCCAACCCCCTGGTTCCTTTTCTCCCCCCCCCCCCCCCATGAAAAAACCTGCTTCAAGTGCCTTACCAGCCTGCATCCCGGGATGGCCCATCGCCTCTGTCTTGCCCTGGTCGCACCCCCTATCCACCTCCACCCCCCCCCCCCCCCCCCTCCCCCCCCCCCCCCGGACCTTGGTTGCTTCCCCCCCCCCCCCCCCCCCCCCGTGTACCTGTTTGAAGAGCATCTCCAGCCTGGATCCCACAGCCTCTGCCTTGGCCTGGTCGCACCCTCTCTACCCCCCCCCTGGGTGTACCTGCTTGAAGTGTATCTCCAGCCGGCACCCCACCGCCTCTGTCTGCCCCTGGTCGCACCTCCTACACCCCTCAACACCCCCATCTCACCCCCCCCCCTTGACCCTGTTTGCTTTTCCTTCTCCCCCTTCCCCACCCCCACCCCATGTACCTGTTTGAAGTGCATCTCCAGCCTGCATTCCACCACCTCTGTCCTCGCCCTGTCACACACACCCTCTGACCCCCCCCCCCTTTTGTTGGTTTGCCCCCTCCCCCCCCCCCTCCCTCTGCTTGTCATACCTGTTTGAAGTGCATCTCCAGCCTGCAGCCCACTGCCAGTATCATGAACCCCCTGAGGCACTCAACAGCCATCAGGGGACCACCAGCAAACTCCTTCTGGACAGCCTGGGGGGACAACGGGGGGGGGGGGGGCAGCAAACAGCATGGCATGACATGGCATGTGGGGAACAAAGGGGGGGGGAGGACTGCAAACTCCTTCTGGACAGCTTGGGGGTGCAGGGGGGGGGGGGGGCAGCAAACAGCACGGCATGACGTGGCATGGGGGGAACAAAGGGGGGGGGAGGGCTGCAAACTCCTTCTGGACAGCCTGAGAATACAGGGGGGGGGGGTGGCAGCAAACAGCACGGCACGGCACGGCACGACACGACATAGCACAGTGTGCGTATTGGAGGGTATTGAAGTTGAGTCACATTTTGTTTGTAAGGGGGGGGGAGCATGGCACAGCACAGCGCTGTGCTAGCACATCAGACATGTTGTATGGGGGGGGGGGAGGCAGGCAGGCAGGATAGCACAGCATGGCAACAGCACCAGTATGCAATTGACCCTGGTGATGCATTGTTGCCAGGCTGGTCAGGCTGGTCATACAGAGCCAAGGGTATACTGGGGGTGGGGGGGGGTAAACCCTAAAGCCCAACCCCACTTGACAAGGCCAGGTGACAATTATGCTGCTCATTACCCCCTCCAACGACCACAACAGCATCAGATTGTGACATCTGGTTTCTTGGTTTGCCTGATTGTTGTGTGTGTGTGGCCAGCCAGTGGGAGTACGCCCCCCCCCCCCCCCCCAGTAACTCCACAAATGTGTGACAGTGAGACAGTGTCTCTGCCCCCCCCCATCAACCCCAAGAAAAGTGTGACAGTGTGTGACCGTGTCTGTAATGACTCACCAGTCTCGCGATGATCTTTGTGGGGCTGCTCATGCTCTCGTGCTTCCTCACTTCAATCAGCAGTAGCCGGCCCAGTGCAGGGTAGTCCTCACCATACGAGCTGCCACATGCAACAGCAATGTAGCTGGTGGAGGGGCCCTGCTGCTCTGCACTGCTGCTGCTCTCACTGACATTCGTCTCACGCAGCTCAACACACCTGAAGTGGCGGGGGGAGGGGGGGGGGGGGGACCCCCCGGGGGGGGGGTGCCACAGTGTGAGTTTGTGTGGACACGGTGGTTACGCTGTGGGGCAAAGCCGTGGTTATTTGACACTTACACTACAGCGTGGTGGGTGGGGGGCCCTGCTGGTTCAGCATCGCTGCTGCTCTCTCTGACAGTTGTTCATGCAGCTCAACACAACTGGAGTGCCCGACCGGGGGGGGGGGGGGCACAGCGTGAGTGTTAGTTGCATCCAGCCATGTGTGTGGACAGGGTGGTTGCGCTGTTAGGGTGTGATTGTGTGGCTCTCAGACCGCAGACTTGGTGCAACACCACAGTCAACAAGCCTTCGACACTCTTTCTCTCGATCAACATCCCCCCCGCCTACATTCTCAACCTGACCCCCCCCCTCTCCCCACCCACCCCCCCCCCCCAAACACACACACTTTTGACTCACTTGAGTGTGGTCACCTCCTCCCCTGGTAGCAAGCAGTGCCGCCAGATCGGCAGCCCCGCCCAGCCAGCAGCAGCAGCAACAGCAGCAGCAACACGCGCCGCCGCCCCCGCTGCCCCACTCGCACTCCCCGCCACACCAGCCCCCACCGAAGGCACCGGCAGCAGCCCGCCCCCCTCAGCCGCCGCAGCCGCCGGGCCACTGCTGCCAGCCGCAGCCATTGCTGCCGCGGCAGCAATGGCGGCAGCAATGCCGGAATACAGCTCCATCCTTAGCCCGAAGCCGGGGGGAGCCAGCAGCAGCACTTCGTGAAGGTCTTCCACCCCTGCTGCCTTTGCTGCTGCATCTGCTGTGGCATAGGCTGCTGCTGCTACAGGGTCCCCCCCTGGTTCTGCGGGTATGTAGGGCCGTGGGGGGCACTGAGGCGGGATGTTGCTAGGGCCAGTAGGTGTAGGTCTGGGTGTGTGGTGATGGCCAGGGGGTTGAGCGTAGGGGGAGCTTGCTGGTGAGCCACGGCTGGTCCAAACGCAACTGTGGGGGTGGAGGGGGGGGGGGGGAAGCAGGACACAAGGGGCAGGGGGACAAAAGAGGGGTTGCGCTGAGCGGGGGGCAGCGGCTGCATGACAGGAGGGTGAAGCTCGTGCGCATCCTATGCGGTTTGCAAGTTGCTAGGGTCAATAAATGTAGGTCTGGGTGCACACACGACCCCACCCCACCCCGACACGCAAGAACTTTTCCTGCAGGCGACGCTATCCACTTGCTCCACCTGCCGTCAAGCGCTTCCCAGTTTGCCTAGCCTTGTCGGACTATGTTGGTACCCCTTACAGAATTGCTTGCATGTGTCTTGCATGTGCATAGTATGCTACACATGTATCCTCTGTGGCAAACACACCATACGTACCTGCAGTGGCAGTGTGCACACCAACATCTCCTCCAGCATTGTAGCAGCAATGAAACCATAAGGACAGTCCACATTGTGGAAGCCACAGAACGCATCCACTGCCTTCACCCTCTGTGTCTCCATGGGGTGTGCCACCAACCCCCCTCGCGTGGCCACGAGCCACAGGGGCTTAGGCCCACACACCATCACACCACTGTAGTGTAGCTGGGGGCCTCCATCAGCAGCAGCAGCAGCAGCAGTAGCATCGCCCATGCTGGAACCTGTGTGGGAGAAGACAGTATAGGCACGAACACGGCAGGAAACAGCGCGATAGCGCAGTACGTTAGCACAGCACAGCCTGTTGGTAGTTGGCTGCCTAGAGCCCGGGCCCCGTGGTGGAACCAACGGGGGTGTGGCTACGCGGTCAAACTCCATCAACAAAAAGGGGTGGTGCATTTGCCGGCCCCCCTTCTCCATGCCCTCCCTGCAACCCCCTGCCCCCCCCCCCCCCCCCGCCCACAAAGTCACGCTCACCCCCCCCCCACACACACACACCCATTAGTCCCCCCCCCTTACCTGCAGGCTGCAGTCCCGGCTGCCTAAAGCCCGGGCCCAGTGGTGGGACCAACCGGGGTGTGGCCAGGCGGCCAAACCTCACCAACCGACAGGACGGTGCATTGCCACCCCCATCGTCTCCTCCCTGCCCCCCCCCCCCCACACACACACCATTTCCCCCTTTGTCCGTCCCCCCCCCCCCCCACCCCCACACCCCCGTGACCCCCCCCCCCTCCCTCGCCCCCCCTACCTGCAGGCTGCAGTCCCGGCTGCCAAAAGCCCGGCCCCAACGGTGCCACCATGGTCCGGACCAGTCGGGGTGTGGCCAGGCGGTCAATCTCCACCAACAAAAGGATGGTGCATTGCCAACCCCATCGTCTCCTCCCCCCCCCACACCCATTCCCCCCTTTGTCCCCCCCCCCCCACACACACACCCCCTTTACCCCCCCCCCCCCACCCCTTACCTGCAGGCTGCAGTCCCGGCTGCCTAAAGCCCGGGCCCAGTGGTGGGACCAACCGGGGTGTGGCCAGGCGGTCAAACCTCACCAACCGACAGGGTGGTGAGTCAGCGGGTGGCATGCCGGGTATCCCTGATATCGCCTCAGCTGGGGTGTTGGCTGGCTGGGGTGCGGGTGACTCATAGCCTAGCAGGAGGGGCCCAGGGGCAGCTGCCTGAACCCTAGGCGGCCACCAGGGGCTTAAAGGCCTGTGTGGGTGTGGGGTGGGGGGGGGGAGGGGGGGAGGGAGGGGTACACAGACGCAGACGCGTGAGCAGCTGCAGATGCAGTATGATCACACATTCAGGATGGGCGAGCACATGCTCATCACTAAATCCCCCCCCCCTGCCCTTCTCTCCCTGCCAACCTCCACCCCCCCCCCCCCCGGGCCGCCTCCCCCCCCCTCCTTTCACCTTGTAGGTCAGTAGGCTTCCGTCGTCCCGCATCAGTACCATCAGGGGTGCTGCTGCAAAAGACTTGGCCCTTCCCATCTTGCCACCTACCCCACCTACCCCACACGCCCACACCCACAACAGACGCCGTTATGATTGCACCCATGCTACCCATGCACGCTCTATGCCAACACAGACAGATTCAGCCCTCGCTTCCCACACCAATCGGCCCACCCTGTGAGTCCCAGCCCCCCCCCCCACCCCCCCGGTGTCCCCCCCCCCCTCCTCACCTTGTAGGTCAGTATGCTTCCATCGTCCCTCAGCAGCACCATCAGGGGTGCTGCTGCTGCCGCCACCCCCGCTGCCCCCCCTGATGCACCAGCAAAGCACTCCAGCATGACCTCACTGAATGGTGAGGGGCACAGCTCACTGTCTGACACGTCCTCCTCATACAGTGAGGGGGGCCGGGCGGGACTCAGGACCTGAAAACAACAGAGGGACATAACAGGGTGCAGTCGTGTTGACAGTGAAGGGTATGTGTGTGTGTGGGGGGGGGGGGGGAGATGGACGAGGGGTGTTGAAGTCGGCATACCAATGTGCACAGCAGGGGACAGGGGGGGGGGGTAAGGTGTCACGGGAGTGAGGGGCACAGCTCACTGTCTGACACATCCTCCTCATACAGTGAGGGGGCCGGGCGGGACTCAGGACCTAGGAACAGCAGGGAACATAACACGGTAGAGTCGTGTCGTCAGTAAAGTGTGTGTGTGTGTGTGGGGGGGGGGGAGTTGGGGTCAAACAGCATGTGCAGAGGTAAATTGTCAACAGCTTGTCAGCATACCAATGTGCGCCCCCCCCCCCCCGCCTCCCAGTCCTTGCCCCCTCCACCTCATTCCTACCCTTCCCCCCCTCCCACCCCATCCCTATCCAAGCCCCCTCTCAGACCCCCCCCCCTTCATGATGCTGTTCATCCCACCCACCTGGTGTCCCAGTGTTGCATTCCCGTCCTGAAACACAAAGCTGCAGGTCATGCTGGCAGCAGCTGCAGATGCAACTTCGATGTCACAACACACCATAACCACAACCTGGAAGTTTTGAAGTGCATCACCACTGGAGACACCCCCCCACCTCCTACGCTCCGCCCCCCCCCCCTTCCCTACCCCCCCCCCTTCCTCCCCCCTCCCCCCTCCCCCTCCCCCCTCCCCCCCCCCCCCCCCCGCGCCCCGCCCTCCTCACCCCCCCCCCCCCCTCCTCACCCACCTGGTGTCCCAGTATCGCCTCCCCGTCTTCAAACACACATGCCATGCTGGGCAGAGCAAACACCTGCAGCCCACCACCCGCACGCACAACAACAACAAACGAACAGACACCCTGCTGCTGCTGCTGCTGCTGCTGTTCGGACGACTTCGCCCCACCCGCCCCTGCTGCTGCTGCTGCTGCTGAGTTTGCAGGAGGTCCATCAGTGTCCATTGCCACAGGGCCATCCAGTTCCCCACCACCTGCTGCTGCTGCTGCTGCTGCTGCCTGGAAGGGTGTCTGCAGGCTATCTGCTGCAGCAAGGCCCTGCTGCTGCTGCTGCTGCTGCTGCTGCTGTACCACTGCATCAAAGGCCTTGGAGCCAGCTATAGCCCGGCCCTTGTCAGTAGCACCCTCCGCTGCTGCTGCCGAGTCAGCCGCCGCTGCTGCTGCTGCTGCTGCCGCCTGCAGGCCCTCTGCTGCTGCTGCTGCTGCTCCATCGCCCTCCTGGGCCAACAGGCCATCCCCATCATCGTCCAGTCCACCCGCTACTGCTGCTGCTGCTGCTGGGGTGTGCAAGCCAGGGATCTGCCTGGTAGGAGGGGGAACCTTGACAGCAGCAGCAGCAGCAGCGCTGCCCTTCTGCTGCTGCTGCTGCTGCTGCTGGCCTGTGGGGCCCATGGCCTCAGCCTTGACCCCAGCAGCAGCAGCAGCAGCAGCAGCAGTGCTGCTGTCAGCTGGGGCGGTGATGGCCGCCCAGCGCCTGTCTCTGCTGCTGCTGCTGCTGCTGCTGGTGCCTCCCCTGCTGCCAGTGCTCCAGCAGCAGCCTCAGCCATCAACTCATCCACATCATCTCCCTCACCCTCCTCTTCCTGCTGCTGCTCGTCGTCCCCAGCAGCCGCCGCAGCCGCCGGCGGCTCAGCCGCCGGCTGTGCTGCTGCTGCTGCTGCTGCCAGCCAGCCGCTGCTGTCTGTGTAAAGGCATGCAGCAGTGGCAGCACCCTGCGGCACCAACCAGCCCGCCTCTGCAAGCTGCGGCAACGCCTCGCGCAGCAGCCGCAGCCGTCGGCGGCCGCCGCCGCCGTCCTGCTGCTGCTGCTGCTGCTGATCGTAGTATGCTTGCAGCAGCAGCACCGTCGCGTCAGACAGCATCAGCAGCACGTAGGGGTCCCGCACCTGTGCAAACTTTATACAAACGGGGCCATTGGGGCCATTGGGGTGCCGTCATTGCTGCCGCCGGCGGCTGCGGCGGCTGCGGCAGCAGTGGCGGCAGCGACGGCTGCAGCCGCCGGGTGGTTTGCTTGCACCAGCAGCTCTGCCAGGGGTACCTCCTGCAGTAGGTCTGCTGTGCCCCTGACCAGGCGTACAGTGTGATGTGTGACCTGCACTGCTGCTGTGGTGCCGAACAGTTCACCAACTGCCACGGTGGGGGACATCGCGCATGAAGGCAACCTGTGTGTGTCATGAGGGGGGGGGAGGGAGGCGGAAGGGGGGGGGGGAGGGGGTAATGGGTCCTATCTGGGGGGGGGGGGTCACATAGGGAGGGCGGTAGCCTGTACTGCTGCTGTGGTGCCAAACAGTTCACCTACTGCCACGGTGGGGACATCGCGCATGAAGGCAACCTGTGTGCAGGGAGGGGGGGGAGGGGAGGGAGGCGGAAGGGGGGGGGGTAATGGGTCCTATCTGGGGGGGGGGGGTCACATAGGGAGGGCGGTAGCCTGTACTGCTGCTGTGGTGCCAAACAGTTCACCTACTGCCACGGTGGGGACATCGCGCATGAAGGCAACCTGTGTGCAGGGAGGGGGGGGGGGGGGGGAGGGGAGGGGAGGCGGAAGGGGGGGGGGTAATGGGTCCTATCTGGGGGGGGGTCACATAGGGAGGGCGGTAGCCTGTACTGCTGCTGTGGTGCCAAACAGTTCACCTACTGCCACGGTGGGGACATCGCGCATGAAGGCAACCTGTGTGCAGGGAGGGGGGGGGGGGGGGAGGGGAGGCGGAAGGGGGGGGTAATGGGTCCTATCTGGGGGGGGTCACATAGGGAGGGCGGTAGCCTGTACTGCTGCTGTGGTGCCAACAGTTCACCTACTGCCACGGTGGGGACATCGCGCATGAAGGCAACCTGTGTGTGTCATGAGGGGGGGGGAGGGAGGCGGAAGGGGGGGGGGAGGGGGTAATGGGTCCTATCTGGGGGGGGTCACATAGGGAGGGCGGTAGCCTGTACTGCTGCTGTGGTGCCAACTTCACCCACTGCCACGGTGGGGACATCGCGCATGAAGGCGACCTCTGTGCAGGTAGGGTGGGGGAGGGGCAGGGGGGGGGGGTGAGAGTTTTGGTTGTAGCGCAGTGGGGGGGGGGGGCATAGACGACACGGGGAAGGGGGTGCTTCTGCTGTCTTCAAACACCAATTGACTCTGTTGGATGCACTAAGCCCACATCTCAGAAAGGAAACTTACGTCTTCGGTCACCTCCTGCAGTGAGGGTCCCCGTGCGTCCAGCACCATGGTGTCACCATGAGCGGTAGTTTGAGGGAGGGGGGGTAGAAGGGGGGGGGGCAAGCAAGCCCCGGGGAGAGGTATGAGGACCAGCTAGCGTGTTCCAAACTTCGACTTAGCATAACTCTAGTGCCCTCCAAAAAACACAAGCTACAATTCTGCCAAGTACTTACGTCTTCGGTGACCTCCTGCAGTGAGGTCCCGCGTGCGTCCAGCACCATGTTGTGACTGCCAGCACAGCTTAGCAGCAGAAGGCATGGTGACCATGCACACCACTGTCCTGCCTGACACTTGCAGCACAGCCAGCAGCAGCAGCAGCAGCAGTAGCTGCTTCTGGTGCTGCTGCTGGTGTCGGTGCGGCTGCGTCATCTGCTGCTGCTGCTGCTACTGCTGGCGGCTGCTGCTGCTCCTTTTCTGCTGCTGCTGCGTTCTGCTTGCTGCTGCACCTGCCTCAGTCATGACTTCATCCCCATCACCAGCAGCAGCAGCAGCAGCAGCAGCAGTAGATGCTGCTGCTGCTTCATCACCATCTGCTGTCTCACCCCCCCCCCTCCCCACCAGTGACCCCCTCCTCACTGCCACCCTCTGCCTTCCACACACCCCGCCTCCGCTGGCCGCTGCTGCTGCTGCTGCTGCTGCTGTGTCACAAGCACCACCCACTGCTGCTTCTTCTGCTGCTGCTGCTGCTGCGTCACCATCCGCCGCCGCCGCTGCTGCTGTGTCACCAGCAGTCCCCCCTGCTGCCCCCACCCCCTCCCCCTCCTCACATCCCCTCTGGGGTATGTGCAGGGTCCACGCCCCATGCACCGATAGGTTTTGGCACAGCAGTAATGACATCGACCACAACCCCCTGCGCAGATGGCAAGTGCCCCTGACTTGTCTGACCCCACTGCTGCTAGTAGACGGCACTGGGTACTGCAGGGGTTGAGCTGGCTGCTGGATTAAGTGACTGCTGCACCTCTGACTCCCGCAGGTGTAGGTCGGTCACCACTGTGCTGCGGATGGGGCCTAGGCACATCAAGCTGTCAAGGACCTGGGGGGGGGTAGGGGGGGAGGAGGGGGGAGGAGGGGTCTGTCAGTTCTGAGCTTCAGGTGCTACTCTGGAACCCGGGGGGGGGGGGACCAGGGTGGAGAGGGGCTGGGCCCGTAGTGTAAGCTGCTGGATTGAGTGACTGCTGCACTTCTGACTCCCGCAGGTGTAGGTCGGTCACCACTGTGCTGCGGATGGGGCCTAGGCACATCAAGCTGTCAAGGACCTGTCAAAACACACCACTCACCTTGAAACTGTATTTAGCAGCAGCAGCAGCCCCTGCTGCCGCGTGTAGCTTCATGCAGCTTGACCGTCCAGTAGCCGACTTGTACAGCTCCCACTCACCCTCACCACCAAAACCCTCCCCAAACTCCACACCAGCAGCAGCAGCAGCGCCACCTGCTGCTGCTGCTGCTGCTGATCCACTGAACGAGGCAGGTCTTAGCGCGCCATCTCCTAAACCCTCCGACCCCCCCATGTCATAACTTGTCATGTGCCAGCAAGCGGCGCCGCTTCGAGGGGGTTCACCACCCCCACCCCCACCCCCACCACCCCACCACCCGCTGCTGCTGCTGCTGCTGCTGGTCCCTCTTTTCTTGCTCGAATGAGGAGTGAGTCGCCCACTTGGCTGCCCAGGAAAATGAGTGAGGGAGTGAG
>VIIQ02000890.1:0-10382 GCA_007449985.2 Desmodesmus armatus
AATTCCTGCAGCGCTGCTGCTGCTTACGTGAGATGAAGTTATTGTCACTATTGTGTGTGCCTTGGATGGATTACTTCATTCCTATCAACCTCTGGTTAGAGGTCACTGGATTTCCATGCATGCAATTCCCTTTCGCAAGCTGAACAGCGATGCGTGCAACTGATCACAGCTGTGTTGTTGCCCAACAGCCCTGCAAGGCTGGTGCACCTGCTGCATGCCTTGCGATCATCATTTGGTGAAACAAGAATGCTACGATGTATGTTTTTTTGAGGCATAGCACTGGCCAGGGTGTCTGCAACTGCATTCAGACAGCACTTCACCCTGTCTCCCAAAAGAGCTCTGCTCACCAAAACGCAGACTGCTGCAGCTGCCTCACAGGGGTCCTCACTTCAACGTCTGCATTGAAAGGTATTTAAAGAGGGAACGATCATGAGCTTGGGGTTATCTGATGCTCCGATGCAAGTAACCACCGAGGTCAAACATCCCCATCAGAAGGCATATCCGGACCTGCTGTACGTATTGATCTGGCAGATGTGCCCACGACGAACGCTGTGAGCAGCAGAAGCAGTTTGAGGGGCGCCATGCTGTCTTAGCTTGGCAGTACAGTGCCGAACCGATACTGTACATGCAGCAGTCAACGTATGTCGAAGGGTGCAGTTCAGTCTGTATCTGAGAGCTGACAGCCTTGACGGGAGGTTCGTGAGAGGTTGCGTGTGAAAACGCATGCTGTTGCTTTGAAATTCACAGCCCTGTTTAGGACAATGGCCGATTGACGTCTTGAGGACAAAGCATTACTTGGTGAGGGCCAAATAGTTGCAATATTTGAACAATTGACATCAGGACTTGAGTGCAAGCTTTGTGCAAGCAGGTGCGTACAGTACTGCTGGTGTGAAATCTAAATGGTGTGGCCCTTTGCCAATACACGCAACTAACCAGCCTCATGAAAAGTGTTACAGCTCAATTTGTCACATACATGGGCCTGCAACTTCAACAAGCAACTGTGGACCATTCATTTCAGCCTGACCAGCCTATAGCTAGCCCCACTCACCCCACCCCACCAAAGCAGCACAGCCACACCAGTCAGCCTGACTGCTCACTGACTACACTCCAATCAGCCCTCCAGGGGTGTCAGCCCACTGGGCGTCCTTCCCCCCTTGAGCTCAGCCACAATGTCCCTATAACCGCTGCGCATACTGCGGCAGCGGTTAGAGTCATCATCATACCCATCCTCCTCACAGCTCCACCCACAACGGGCACACACTGCATCCCAGTCCTCTCCAAGCCACCAGGGACACCCACAGTCCAGGCAGAACTTGCCCCGTGTAACGTGACAGCCACACCACACAGCAAGTGCAGCACACCACAGCCACCTAACGACACTGATCAGCCCTCCAGGGGTGTCAGCCCACTGGCGTCCTTCCCCCCTTGAGCTCAGCCACAATATCCTTATACCGCTGCGCATACTGCGGCAGCGGGTTAGAGTCATCATCATACCCATCCTCCTCACAACTCCACCCACAACGGGCACACACTGCATCCCAGTCCTCCCCAAGCCACCAGGGACACCCACAGTCCAAGCACGGCATGCGCGGCCAGTACACTGCCTTGACTGTAGCACCGGCCTTACTGCTGCTGCTGGCGCCGTAGACAGCACTGGCTGGGAGCTTCTGCTTGCTGCCAGGCTTGGCAGGCTTGCCGGCTTGCCCTGAGGAGGGTCCCAAATGCTGCTGCTGCTGCTGCCGCTGGTGCTGCTGTCGGGAGCTGCTGCAGCAGTGCTGGCGAGTGTGCTGGTGTCACTAGCTGCTGTGCCACTAGTGCTGATGTGCCGTCGGCAGCAGCTGCAGCAGCAGCAGCAGAGGCTGTTGCACTGCTGGTGTCACCGTCAGTAGGTGCGCTGTCAACAGCTGTAGCACTAGGTGCTGAAGCAGCAGGTGCCGCCACTGCTGCTGTTGCTGCTGCTGCTGCTTCTGGGATGGTAGCCAGGTGCTTTGACTGCACCTGCTGCTGCTGCTGCTGCTGCTGCACCATCCCCACCTGCTGCTGCTGCTGCTGCTGCTGCTGCACCATCCCCACCTGCTGCTGCTGCTGCTGCTGCTGCTGTAGCACTTGCAGCACAGCCTTCTGCACCTTACCCACAGCAGCTGCAACCTCCAGACCCCCAACCTTGACTGCTTTGACCAGCTGCCTTTTCAGGTACAGCTGCACCACAGGCTGCTGCTGCACCGACAGGGCAGTAGCTAGGGCCTGGTTAGCAGCAGAGGCAGCAGCATCAGCCACCGCTACAACCCCAACACACGACCCAACACCAGCAGCAGCAGCAGCAGCAGATAAAGCACCTGCTAAGGCTTCCACTGCATCAGTGTTGTCCAGCACAACAACCCCGCTGCCATTGCTGCTGCTGCTGCTGCTGCTGCTGCTTGTGGTGTTGTTGGTAGCAGCAGGGTGGTACTCTGGGCACCAGCAGCAGCAGCAGCAGCAGCAGCAGCAGCAGCAGCAGCAGCAGCAGCAGCGCGGCGGCGGCGGCGGCGGCAGCAGCAGCAGCAGCAGCAGCGGTGCTGGGGAGTTGTGCTGGGCTCCAGACCAGCAGCAGCAGCTGTGAGGTGTCAACAGACTGCAGCAGCTGCTTCAGATCGGCAGCACCACGCTTGAGCAGCTTGAACTGCGGCCGCCGCTGCTGCTGCTGCTGCTGCTGCATTTTCTGTGTCCCTGCCGCCGCCGCTGCTGCTGCTGCTGCTGCTGAGTTTGCAGTGTCCTGCCCCTGCTGTACTGCATCAGCATCGTCGGCAGCCGCCGGCGGCGGCGGCTGCCAATGAATGTACCTCAAGCTGCCTGCCGCAGCAGCAGCATTGATGGCAGCCACTGCTGCTGGTGTGTCTGTCACCGCTGCTGCTGCTGCTGCACTGCTAGCCTGCTGCTGTGAGATGCAGCCCAGCTGCTGTAATGTTTCCAGGAGGTTGGTGAGGGCGGTGGGGCCTGAGAAGTGCTGTTGGGGGTGCATGGAGGGGGCCTGGTGTAGTGTCAGGCAGGGCCACTTCTCTCCTGTGGGACAGCACAGCACAGCACGGCATGGCACGGCACAGGGTCAGAATCCAGAAAAAATTCAGCTGGAGTGAGGTTGGTGTGGGCAGTCGGGCCTGAGATCGCCTGCTGGGATGCAGGGAGGGGACCTGGTGTAGGGTCAGGCAGGGCCACTTCTCACCTGCAAATCAGCGTGGCACGGCACAGCACAGGACGGGATACAACTTAATTTAGGGTAGCAGCAGAATTGGGTGAGGGGCTGTAGGGAAGGGGCCTGGTGTAGGGTCAGGCAGGGCCACTTCTCACGTGTAGGGCAGCAATGATACCCATACCCCCCCCCCCTCCACCTCCCCCCCCCCCCACACACACACACACCCACACCCCTGTCACCTGCTGCTGCAGGCTGTGTTGCCTCCAATTTTGAATGACACTCCGTACGTGCACGTACACAGCGTCATACAGAATTGGAGGCAACACAGCCTGCAGCAGCAGGTGACAGGGGGGTGTGTGGGTGTGGGGTGGGGGGTGGGGGGGGGGTGGATGCTTGGCGTGGGGTAGTCTTCCCCCCCCCCCCCCACCCCACCCACCCACCCACCCAGCCGAGCACTCTGCACAACTACGTGTGAGCCTGCACCCCCTGTGCAATAATCCTCTTGACCCCTCCCCCCCCTGGGGCACACTCAGCCCTTGAACACACTGTGCCTGCGGCAGGAAGTCCCCCCCCCCCCCCTCTTTCTGTAGGCCTGAGGCACCTCCATCACCTTCTCCAAAGCAAGGGTCCTGAGGCTCTGTTCGCCTCACTTACCCAGCCAACCACATAGAATCACTGTGACAGCATCACCAACCACGCCTCACCTCAGCCCATCTAGTCGTGTGCGAGGACACCCACACCCCCCCCCCCTTCCGGCCCCTTCCGCCCCCTCCCCCCCCCCCTACACACACACCCCCCAGAAGTAACCACCACTACCCACCTGACTTGGGCACAGGCAGGAACTTCCTGCCCCCCTTCCTGTAGACCTGAGGCACCTCCATCACCTTCTCAAGAGCAAGGGTCCTGTTGGACCCACTGGCGGTTACGTCAACCGTTATAACAGGTAAATGACGACAGGCGGTTGCCAGCCCCTGCAGCTGCTGTGAGGCTGCCAGGCTGGCGGCTGCCCAGGAGCCACCCACTCAATGACCACAGAGTGAGGTCCTTCTGCTGCTGGTGCTGCTGCTGCTGCTGCTGCTGCTGCTGCTGCTGCTGCTGCTTTGCTGTGTGAGGATTCTTCTATGCTGTTGAGTAGCTCCTGAAGCTCGAAGCTCCGTCAGTCACTACAGACACATGACCAGGCTGCCAGGCAGTAGCAGCAGCCGGACCCGTTGCTCCCGCTGCTGCTGCTGCTGCTGCTGCTGCTGCTGTGGCAGCAGAGTCCTGTGAGACAGCTGGGGACTCACTGGGTCTTGGCGGCTGCGCCGGCTCTTGCTGCTGCTGCTGCTGCTGCTGCTTTGGGACCTGCTGTTCCTCCTCCTCCTCCTCGGAGGGTTCACCTGCACAGAGCATACGGACAGGCACGTGCAACAAACAACTTTGGCAGCTAATACGTGATTTACTTGCTCAACCACGCATTGGACGCGTGTGCCTCAGGCAGGGCCCAATGCATGATATCTCAATACTCAGCTGCAGAGTGACTGTTGCGGCCACCCTACCCCTGAACCATTCAGGCTGCAGCCTCCTTGTCACTCTTATCAAAACTGCCTTTGCCTCCAAAGTTCTCCTGACGGTCAGCGGAAACAACTTCAGTCCATGACAATGTGCCCCCCCCCTCCCGCCCTTCTTCCTTACCCCCCACCCTGTCTGCACACACAACGTTCCTTACAGCCCAAGCCCCCCCCCCCCCCGCAAACATATACCGTTGATAGCACCCGTGTCCAGCATGTCTTCCACATCAGGCCAGGGTTCAAAGGGATCCTCCAGCCCCTAAACCCTGCCTCCATATCCCCCACAGTCACCAGACAGCCATCCAATGCAGCTCTCAACTCCTTCTCCTGAAGACCAACACCTATAAACACCAGCTCCTGACGCCTGTCACCCACACTCACACCCTTGGACCCAAGCCCCCCCCCCCCTTCACCCCCCCCCTTCCACCCCCCCCCCCTTCCACCCCCCCCCCCCCTTCCACCCCCCCCCCCCCCCCACACACACACACACACACACATCCCCCCCCCTTCCATCCCCCCCCCCCAAGCCACACACCAAACCACTCACCCATGTCCAGCATGTCTTCCACATCAGGCCAGGGTTCAAAGGGGTCCTCCAGCCCCCTAAACCCCGCCTCCATGTCTCCCACAGTCACCAGACAGCCATCCAATGCTGCTCTCAACTCCTGCTCTTGAAGACCAACCCCTATAAACACCAGCTCCTGACGCCTGTCACCCACACAGGGGGCAAAGTCGGCCAGAATGGCTGAGCGTTCGTCCTCACCCTCGGGCCAGCAGTCCGGTGGGAGCACACAGAACCAGGGCCGGCTGGGGAAAGCAGCAGCAGCAGCAGCAGCAGCAGCAGCAGCAGCAGCAGCAGCAGCAGCAGCAGCAGCAGCAGCAGCAGGAGCAGCAGCAGCAGCAAGGTCAGTGCATACTCATGACACAGAGGCATAGTCGGCCAAATGGCTGAGCGTTCCTCTTCCCCTTCAGGCCAACAGTCCGGTGGGAGCACACAGAACCAGGGGCCGGCTGGGGACAGCAGCAGCAGCAGCAGCAGCAGCAGCAGCAGCAGCAGCAGCAGCAGCAGCAGCAGCAGCAGTAGCACACCAAGGGTCGATGTAAGCTCCTGTCGCCTTAAATTCACCAACACACACATATTCATCCAGCATCTTCCAACCTAGTGATACCCTCCTAACCACGTGCATGCACATGTGAACATCAAAACAACTGCATTCACCCAAGTGAGATCTCCCTGACGTCCCTGCCCCCATACTACATACTTCAAGCAACAGCCCCCCTCCCCCCGACACTCTGTTGTAGAGGAAAGCGAGGCGGCCGCCACTTTATATCCCTTTGCCCCCCTCTGAGGTCATGCAGCCGTGCACGCTGATAGGCCCGATCACCCAACGATCACCCCACAATCAACCTCCTGCCCTTCCTTTCTTTTCCTTTCCAAGTCCCAGCAGCACCCCCCCCTTGGTCCCCTTGCAACGTCGCTACCTCCCCCCCCCCTCCCCCACAAACCTACCCCCCTCCCCCCCCCCCTTATTGCCCCCCTTTTTCTCACCTGTAGAGAAGCTGAGGAGGCTGCCTGCCTGGCTCCACTCCCCTATGTGGTCACCCCTGCTGGCCACCCACACAAACCCCTTGCTGCGCAGCAGCAGGCCAAACGACGACTCAAGAGCCGCACGCCGTGATGCAGCAGCCGCCTGCAACTGCTGCACAGACTGACACCCTGCTGCTGCTGCTGCATCTGCCCCTGCTGCTGCTGCTACTGGTGGTGGTGCTGTTCGTGCCTGTCCATCGCTACCACTGCTGCTGCTGCTTGTGGTGACAGCGCCTGCTGATTTGGTAGCACCCTGTGATACAGTAGCCCCTGTTGACTCATCAACCGGTGATGAGTCATCACCCTGGCCCAATAGGCGGGACCAGTCAGGCTGCTGCAGCACAAGAACTTCACCATGAAGTCGTGCAGCCGCACTGGGTGGAACGGTAACCTGGCCCGATACACAAAGTGACTTACGCCGTAACTGGACGTGGGCCGGGCAACGCCCACACCCCCAGCAGCAGCAGCAGCAGTACTGCTACTGCACGTGCTGCTGTCAGCAGCAGCAGCAGCAGCAGCAGCAGCAGCAGCAGCAGCAGCAGAGGTAGGGCAGCAGGGGCAGCTGAGTGTGCCTTCTGATGCTGCTGCTGCTGCTGCTGTAGTGCTGCTGCAGCTGTGGTGGTGGGTGCCATGTGAGGGGTGAGAGCTGCAATCCTTACTGCTGCTGCTGCTGCTGCTGGCATCGACCGCATTCTGCTGCTGCTGCTGCTGCTGCTGCTGCTGCTGGGGTGTCATGCCTCATGAGCTGCACCCATGCCGCTCCCCCTGTGCCTTGTGCTGCTCCCACAGCCCAGTCAGCAGCACCTCACTCGGCTGCACTGTGCTGTTGGTGTGGTCAACAGCCTGGCACTGGGGTTGAGGGCCTGAAGCATTGCCTGCAGGGGGGATGACAGGCACATACACAAGGTGTCATGGATTCAATGCTTGCACTTATTTTGTGTGGACATCACAGCACAATCCAATCCATCTTTGCTGAAGCTGCAGCATGCACTTTGGAGGTCAGCCGTGCCTGTGCTCCTCTCATGCGCATGCATGAGCAGTCATGTGACATGTTACTTTCCCAAACCCACATTCAAACAGTCCAAATCCAATGGGCAGTCCGAACAGTTCAGCACCTCCAGCTTGCTTGTCCACCCAGCGTATGCATGCCAGGTTGACCCCATGCTCCCTTGCCTGCCGCTACCCCCCCCCCCCCCCCCCCCCACCCACCACAAACACACCAACAATCCCTCCCTCCCCCAACCCTCCCCTCTCCCAACAGCCCCCCCCCCCCAAACCCAAAGCCCAAATCCCCACCCACCTGCAGCAGTGTGAGCTCATCTTTACTGACTGTGTCAGCCTTGTTGAGCAGCAGCACATCGGCCACCTCAATCTGCTCCACCACACCCCACTCCTCCTTTGACACAAGAACCCCCCGCCTTTGTTCAAAACACCCCCCCCCACACACAAACACACACCTCACCCCAAATCACCCCCCCCAAAAAACAACCCACCCTTACCCACCTGCAGCAGTGTGAGCTCCTGTCGACTGACTGTATCCGCTTTGTTGAGCAGCAACACATCCGCCACCTCAATCTGCTCCAACAGAAGCTCAGCAATGTGCCGGTGGCTGCCAGATAGACGCGCCTCACCGCCACCACCACCACCAGCAGCAGCAGCAGCAGCAGCAGACGAAGGAGCCTGTGCGGCAGGCACACCCAAGCTGCTGCTGCTGCTGTTGCTGCTGCCAGGGTCTCCGGTTGTGCCACTGAGGTCCTGTGATAGTGGCAGGTGGAAAGTGACAGCAGTGCAGGTCACACAACACCGCATAAGGTACTACACATTGTTTACTGACAGCCTAGCAGTCATCGATATGCCCCAGTGCAACTTGTCGTGCGCCAACAGGCTGCAGCCGTGAACCATAGCTTGCAGTGATGTCTGGCATATCCCAGTACACCCTGGATACATTCCTTCTAGCGTCGAGGGCCAAGCAGTGTGTGTCTGTGTGTGTGTGTGGGGGGGGGTGGGGGAGGGGGGGAGGGGAGCGCCAGGGGGGGGGGGGGGGGGGGTACTTTGATGTCGTAGCTGTGGTGTCCAGAATTTCGATGCTGCTACAAAAAAAAGATGGGCAGGTCACCACAGAAACCGTGCCACCCTCGGCAGATGCAGACAGAAACATATGCAATCCATCAGATAGTGTACCATGCCACCAGGACAGGATGCACACCCAGGTACACCCCCTGAAAAAAACAGGTGAAGCGTGCATACAAGGCATAGAAAGATTACCAATTGTGCCTCACGTTCACTCCTCACTGCAACACAGTGTGATTGGTGAGCCAGGCACCCCCTCTGTCTATGTCAGCATGGCTGCATCTGCAGGGCGGCATGACTTGGGTACGTCATGTTTTGGGTCTCAAACAAAACCTGCCCACACCATGTCACACCGCACATGCAGGCATGCTACACTTGGACAGGCAGGGAGACTTCCTCCGGGAGTGACATGTCACAATGCTGCCTGCTAGTAGTTATGATGAATGTATGGGTACAACTCATGCCCTGCTGCCTGGCACAGCGGCGGCAGGCGCGCTGACACTGCTGCTGCTGCCGCTGCCGCTGCCGTCGCTGCCACAGCAACACCAACAACAAACGCAAGCACGGGCCATTCCCCCCTTCATGCCCCGCCATCCCTGCTAGCTCCACCCACCCTGAGTGTGTGAATGCTGTGTAGGTTAGCCATCATCTGGTGTGCACCCACAATCAGTTTTGCTGGTACAGGTACAGGTTGCAAGGTAACAGTGACCAAAACACTGGCATCACAAGAAAGCAGACGGCCCCTCCCCTTTCCACTTACCCTGAAAGTGTCAACAGGTACAGGTGGCAAAGGTTCCTCCGCTCCCCCTCCCTTCCGTTTTCCCCCCCCCCCCTTCCCCCCCCCAGACTAGCTCCACCTACCCTGACAGTGTATATGCTGTGTAGGTTTGCCATCATCTAGTGTGGAAAACAATGCGGAGTTTGATGGTAAAGGCCATCCAAAGTGACAGAACAACTCACCCAAAAGGGAGCAGCGCCCCCCCCCCCCCCTCCCCCTCTTGCCTGCCCAACCATCCCTACTAGTTCTCTCCACCTACCCTGAACGTGTATATGCTGTGTAGGTTTGCCATCATCTGGTGTGCATCCACAACAGTCACTGCTGTATCCAAGTAAGCAACATCGCGCAGCAGCACAGCAGCAGCAGCACTGTCGCCCCCACCGGCAGCAGCAGCCACAGCGCCAGCCGCCGCCGCTGCTGCTGCCGCTGCTGGTGTGCAGCAATGGGGTGAGGCTGCTGCTGCTGCTGCTGCTGCTGGGCTGGCGATGATGTCTGCTATGGGAACATCCACATCAACATCTTCAGCAACCTGCAAGCAGACCAAAGGGAAAAGTTAATTTTTGAGTAATGACTGGCACAAATGCAGCAGCAGGAGCCACCGTGACCAAAAGGTCAAGGTGCAGGGGTTGGGCTCTGACGCTACTGCCAAAACAGTGCAGCATTGACCCAAGGTTTCATGGTTCAGGGTCAAGGGCTCTGACCCACTGGCACAATCAGTGCAGCAGCAGAAGCCGAACTGACCTACGACCAAGGTCCTTGTCTGACAACTGAACAGTACCCTCAACAACCCCCATCATATCTTCAAGGCACGTCAATTGCATGCTTGTGTCAACTGCAATACGTCCAGTGCTCCCCTCCCGCCCTTCAGTGTGTGGTGTTTGTTTGTCTGTGCGATTTGTCAACCTGTACGCATGTTCTGCACAAAGACCACTGCAAAAAATGCAAGCTCTGACTTCCCACTATGAAGCAGTCCCCATCCTCTCTGCACAGCCCCCCCCCCCCCCCCCCCCCCCCCCCCCCAACCCCCAACCACCACCACCCACCCACCCAACCAAACAACACACACCTGCAATGTTTCACTGACCCCGGGTGCTCTCCAGCAGCAGCAGGTCGAATGCCCCCTTGGCCGCCATTGCTGCCACTGCTGCCACCAGGTCAACACGCAGGCTGCAGCAGATGCACCCGTTCTGCAACTCAACCAACTGCTCCTGGGACTGCGATGGCAGG
>VIIQ02000892.1:0-2500 GCA_007449985.2 Desmodesmus armatus
AAAGGCCAGGGGAAGGCCCAAGATGCAAGCGCAGGGAGGGAGAGGAGGGCGCGCTGTTGTGTCAACAACAGCAAAACGTGCCTTGCCAGAGCATGGCAGAAGCTAAGCATGCCGTTGCAGTGCGCAAGCCCATGGTTCTGCGGGGCCTGAACCCTGGTGCATCAGCTTTGCTGATTAACGCATGGTAATACATTAACATGCTATTAATTCACCTTGCATGGAGTTGCCATAGTAAAAAAGATGAATTATGAGTTGAAGAAAGGCCCTGGTGAGATCACTGACTCCACCAGGGCAGCAAAGAACATGCGTGCATGTGAGTCAGCCGGGATAGCGTGGTCCAAGTAGCACTCCCTCAGTGCCTTGGAGCCAACACCCCAGCCACCAAAGGCCTCAATCTTGTGCAAAGGACCCCAACAGCAGCCGCTGCAGACGCGCCACCACGCCGAGTGGAATAAAGGGTGTACCCCCTGTCAGCGCTGGGAAAGCGAGCTGCATCACAAGCAGAGGCAAACCACGCCTCAGCCACAACAGTAGTAGGCGGGCTGGAGTCAGCCCGCAACTGCCAGAAGGGTCCCGTAGCACTAGACTGGGCCCTGAAGCGATCAACCGCTGTCACCAGGAACGGGAGCCTAGCCACTGAGAACTGCAGTACCGGCGCCTTGTCCGGCTGCAGCCGCTTGCCTTTCCAATGCAAGGGCTTGTACTGCAGAAAACCCTGCGACACGCGCAACCACTGCACAGACAGGAGGCTGGCAGGGCGCAGCATCAAACAATAGCACAAGCAGCAAAACAGGACAGGCCGCAGCGCTGCTGGTGCTGAGAGGCTAGGAAGTGCTGTATACAAACTGAAGGCCAGCGAGGGGGCAAGGCCAAACCTGCAACGGCAGGTAGGGGTGCAATGGGCTGCTGCTCCCGCTCCCAACCCCTGCGAAATGACGTCAGCATGGGTTGTCCGCACAAGGGCGGGGCAGGCGAGCATATCATGCACTGTGTTGACCGCACTGAAGTACGGCTGGGCCGTGCTGGCTTGCACAGTGCCAGAAGCCGCCAAATGCTGAGCCCACAACAGCCCTGTCAACTGGGTACCGGCAGGAAAGCCAGCTGCCGGGCCACACAGAAGCGCACAAAGGCGCCAAAGCTGCTGCCATAAGTTTGCCATGACGCTGGCGACAGGCGCGCCGCCATGGTTGCTGCCAGAGCTGCACATGCCTGCAGGTCAGGCTGCTGTCCTGCTGCACGATACTGCTCTACCAAAAAGTCCTGCAAAAGGCTGACAAACACAGCCGGAGGCGCAACCACAGGCGCAACCAGGGTATACCTGGGCGAGCGTACTACAGGCTGCTGCTGTTGCTGCTGGGCCCAATTGCTCAGCTGCTGTGCTCTATCCGAATTGCCATGATGGTCCATCGGGGGCTGGGCAGGTGGGCCTGGCCAGAAGGCCCTGCAACAAAGGTAGCATGCGGCAAGCAAATGCTGTCTTTTGCCAGCAGCATGAGCTCATGGAACCAAGGCTGGGCAGGCCAACAAGGCACCACAACAGTAACAGAAGCACGGTCCTCCCGCACCTTTTGCGCAAACTGCAGCAACACGCTGCTGCTGAAAGGCGGGCAGGCGTAAGCGTTGTGCCCGTGCCAAGGCTGAAGGAAAGCGTTGGAACCAGAGCTGCCTGGGCAGCGATGCAGGCTGTAGAAGACTGGCAGCTGGGTGTTGCTGTCAGCAGCAAACAGGTCAATGCTGTAAGGGCCCCAGAGGGTGTTAAGGGCACTGAAGATGCGAGGATGCAAAGAAAAATCACCACGATCCACAAAGCGAGATGGAGCGTCAGCAAGATTGAGCTCGGACGAGACACGCACAACCTGAAGATGAACATGCAACCTTTCCAGAACGGCCCACAGCGTGCGATACTCAGACATCAAAACAGCAGATCGTGAAGCAAACCGACCCAGAACACTCTGGGTCACACTGTTGTCCTCATACAAACGGACAACCCTGTCCCGAACCACCGGGGCAAATGAGAGCAAAGCGTTGCGAACAGCACGCATCTCCTTTTGATTGATATGCATGCCCCGCTCCTCTGCAGACCAACGACCAGAGGCCACCGACTCAGGGTCTTCAGCCAGGTCAGGGATCACAGCACCCCAGCCCTGATCAGAGGCATCCACATAGAGGTCAATAGCAGCTGGCCTCAAACGAATAGGAGAAACCAGGTGCCTCTCAGGAATCTGGCACCACCACTCAAGGTCCCTGAAAGACTGCCGGGACAGGCGCACATCACCACCCCAACCCTTGACAGTGCTGCAGTCATCATACAGCGACCGCAGGAACAGGTTGGCAGGCATGACCGCTAACCGAACAGACTGAGCGTAGCCACAAAAGGACGCCAGGTCGCGTTTGGGCACCAACCGCTTGTTCAGCTTAGCGGAAACAATCAGCCCCCGTGCCAGGCGAGCCAGCCGGGCGACTTTAGCAGGGGGGACGGCAAAGGTGCCAGCAACCAGGT
>VIIQ02000892.1:7500-156627 GCA_007449985.2 Desmodesmus armatus
TGCATAAATACTGCATGGTCCCAACCTGTCAGCACACACCCCATAGGTCAACGCACTCCAACCAGCATCGCACTAGGGGCCCAGCATCGCAAGAGGCAGCAATATAACACGCAGGCGAACGCCCCAATGTGTTGTCTGCGGCAGCACCCTTGAAGCCCGCCCCAGGCATCCACAGGGGTGGGTGCTGACAGAAAGGATACAGCAGAGATGCACACATGCACTCAAGGGTGACCAGGGGTTGTGCCTAGGTCACCTGCAACACCCTGAAAGCGTCCGTTGAGCGGCGCAGTATAAGCCTGTACCGAAGGGGAGAAACTAAAGCACACGACCCCCCCCCCCCCCTGATGCAGTCTTCAAAACACTGTTTTTGTTGAACAACAAGCACAGGGCTGCAAGAAGCACTGAGCCGACAGCGCGTGCTAGCACTACCGCTGGTCTGTCACAGATGCCAAAGATTGAAATGCCCTGAAACGCACGCCAACGATCTGGAGCTGCAATGGGCAACCTTGCTTCTAATGCATGGAAGGTGGCGGCAGCAGCAGGAAACACCCTGCTGAAAAAAAGGAAAGATTCTTGTGCTGAGCACAGCATGAAAGCACACACGTGCCAATACCTTCAGCTCTTGCAAAAGCACAAACATCCCAGCACCGCCTGTCCCCTTTTTCACGCACCACAAACCAGATGATCGCAGAGGACGACATCATTTCCATGACTTCCACATGTTAGCACACCATCCCCAGACCCACATACAGTCAAAGTTCTTTCCACAACAACACATATACAAAAAATCAGCTGAACAAATTGGACCCTACCATTTCCATGACTTCCACATCTGATCACCATCCCCTACACCCACATACATACAGGCAATCTTTCAGACTGGACCTTCTGCAGGGGCCTTTCAGCACTTGGTATGCCATCATATGCGATGATCATGTCCAGCAACTGCGACTTCCGCCCTTTTCCCCATGCAATAACACTCCCATTCCCACTGCTGTAGTGAGCGACATAAGATTGCTGTAGGAGCGACAAAACCAAAAATGCAACCCAAAGCTACACTGTATGTGACATGGAACTAAACACAGAACCCATTGGCAGGCCGTTGCAGCAGGACATATGCTTTCTGACCACCACAACAAGATACTGGCGAACAGCACAGCACAGCACAGCATAGCACAGCAGGTGAAACCCAGCAGACACGATATCAGGTAGCCATGGGTGAAATGTGCATGTCAACCATGCAGGAAGGATGGGCGGCACCCACACAGCTCGGCCCATTACGGCACCGCCTGTGGGACCCACTGAGCAGAGAGTCAAGCAGTGACTGCACCCCACTCATCCACACTTATGTGACCACCGTCAACATGGGGAGCTCTGTTCCCAACAATGTACATGGGATATGCCCAGACCTCGAGTGCGGCACTTAGCTGCAAGCCCATGTGCGCTTCCACTGTGCTGCCATCAATAGAGACTCAGCACTGAAACAAGCAGACCCTCATGCCCACGCCATGAACCCACATGCAGTCCCAACAATGCAGCATTAAGATACCCTACTACCCTAGCCAACATCCTCGTTCATAAGGGTCTGTGGCGATCTCGGTGGCGATCAGGAGCACTGTGTATGAGGGGTGCTGCAATTGAGCCAAGGACGACCGCTCAAAGCATGCCCCTTCACCTACAACCCAGCATGCCGCACTGCGGTTGCCACCATCAACATGAAAGCACCTGTCTCGTGTCCTGAGTGCAAGCAACAGCGCACACATGCGCTCAACTGCCATGGTGAGGTCAGCAACAGCACTAACAGCACTGCTGCGGGGACAAGCCACAGCACAGACACCACATCAAACCCTTTGAGATTTGCTGCACTCCAACTGCTGCGCGGCTGCTGCTGTCCTGAGCAGCGGCTGCAGTGCTGCTGCTGGCCACTCGACACATAACACGTGTCTAAGATGCTTCCTCAGAGCCGGTGGGGCTGGGTGTGTTGCAGGAAGATCCCTCACTGCTGCAGGCCGCATCAGCAGCAACGCCATCTTGCATGCGCACACGGCGCGCCTCTGCGTGCAAGCGCATCTGTGCTGACCTGCTCGCCGGCCACATTGGTCAGCTGACGCCCATGCTGCACCACTGCACGCAGCGCAGCAATCTGGGCGCGCTCATTCACGCCTATGTCACCCAGCCCTGCTGAATCAATCAAACCCTGCGCCATCGCGCCTCAACACGGTTGTGCCGCACGGAATGAACTAAGCTGCTACGTTCGAAACTGCTAACACTACCTAGGAGACACCTGCAGCTGAAACCGAAGCAAGTGCTGCAAACGATGGCCGAGACAGAGACACGAAACACGCCGCATGTACACTCAAACAGCTGCACAGGATTCATAACATCTGCAAAGGAACTTTGTGACAGCCCTGTGCGTCGCATGTAGCCCTTTCCCACCCCGGGGTTCAGCCTACGTGGCAGAAAAAATTACAGTCGGCTGAGTCAGCCAAAAAAACAACCGCCACCCCAGTGTTTTTTGGACGGTGGACACGTGTTTCGTTTTTTGACGGGGTATTATATATTATAGAATAATGGTTTGCAAACAGTCTGCTACAAATTTTGACATGCCCAACATGATACAGGGCGGGGGAAATATGGCATGATAGCATGCAGATGACCCCACTACCTCTTTGAGATGAGGCTGTGTTCCCTTCAGGCAGACCCAAAATGCAGGAACGGGGTGCATTGCAAGGTTTGGGCTGTTCTCTGATGGAGTGAGGACACAGTGTGCTCACCACTGGTGGTAACGAGACCACCACTGACAGCAAAGGATGATAAAGGTGTTTTCACACGCAAGAATCACAATGAGGGTCAGCACGTCCCATCTTTGACCGCGAGGGTTCATTCATCCAGTTTGAAATGAACTGAAGGCGCGCAATGCACACTGCAGGGCCCCACCAGCAACGAGAGGTCGTGAAGACATTGACAACATCATTACTGTGGGCCTCAGGCGTGCGTTCTGCCTGGCCTTAGCTAACGGGTCTCCTCTGAATCGGCATGATCCGGCCTGTTTTCTGCAGCAAACGATTCAGCATTGTTGTATTATAGCTTGCAGCACGTTCGATGAAGCGCAATCACGGCTTCGTGTCCTCCACGCCCCTTTTCCTGCAAAAGAAGGGCAGGACATCCTCCAGGCAGCATGGTTTGCTCGGAACACCGGTTGAAGGACTCACGGGAATGCCAGTGAGTTCTGATGGCTATAACGTGGCCTGCAGAGTCTGGCAGGGCTGCTTGGTAGCAGTTTCGACCACTACTGTTGCACTGCAGGTTGATACCCCTGACTCAGATGACCGCCCTCAGAGAGCCATTCCGGAGACAACTCAACGCAGGCTTGAGGGCTTCTGCCTCAACACACCTTTGACCCTCTCGCAAACAGCACAGCAGGAGGTAGGGTGCTCAACAACAGCAGCAGCAGACCACAAGGTCAACACCCAAGCTTTCTGCACACCTGCTGATTGCTGATCACATGCTGGAAGGTTTCTTTCATTACGTTTTGCTGTTGTCATGTTTACAGACGCCAACCCTTGTCAAAGACCAGCCAGCACAGCATGAAGATCCCCAGCAGCAGCATGGCCACAGCCAGTCGGGCCTCAAGAAGCAGCAGCCGCCACAGCACTTGGGCCCTGCAGGACTGCCAACCGGACAGGGTAGGCACAGGCTTGCCAACATCAGCAACTTACCACCCAGCAGCTCGATATCAGCAGCAGCGGCTGGCGACTCACCCCCGCAGCCGGACAGCAGCCATGCAGCAGTGCAGCCGATGGCTACAGGTGGCACAACAGGGCGCAGGAAGCGGGGCCATCATGTGCTGTTCCAGCCAGGTGCGTCTCCTCATTACAGCAGGACTGATGGCAGCAGCGCGAGGCCAGTGCGCTGGTCATGAGAGCAGGAAGTAGGCCCAGGGCCTTGCAGTATGCAGCTGGCTTGACCTGCTCGCATCCAGCACCATGCCTGCTGTACAAGCATCTACCATCAGCAGCAGCTGGGTGTGGACGCTTTCTGCAGCAGCAGCGGTTCCCGTCATCTGCAGCGGCAGTGGTTCCCGTGCGCAGCAGATGTGAGCAGTTACGTTTCATGTCACAGCAGCTGCAAGGTTTGACCAGGGGCTGTGGGGCGCAGGTGGATGCTTTGCTGCTGCAGCAAGGTCTGTGAAGCAACGGTGCATTAACAGTCCTTTTCGTGTTGGGATTTGTGTCCCTACAGGGTTGACGTCGCCCCAGCCTTCCCTGCTGGCGCCTGCATCTGGCTCCCGCACAGCCGGTCACCCCTCATCAGACGCAGCAACAGGTAATGCGCGTTGCCAGCAGTGCACATGTGCAGGTGGTACGCAGTCAACCTCGTGCAGGAGCAGGATCAGCAACGATAGCAGGATCAGCAACTGCATTTCCTCACTGAGCCACGCAGTTGCCCCGTCGTGGCCAGATTACTCATGGTCAGGGTCCTGGCAGCTGCGGATCATGACTGTCGTGCTCCCGGCTTGGCCACATTAAGGTGCCGCATGGTGCCCGCCATCAGCTGCAGCAGGCCAGCAGTAGTGCAACAGGCGTCAGCAGCCCATTGACAATGGGCGCCAAGTAGCAGCATTAGAGCAGGGTCATTTGTTCCATCGATGCAGCTTCAGCAGCCAGTTGCGCAGCTGGCGCGAGCTGGGGTTCCCTCATCTCTGCGCTGCCATGCACAAGGCACTTATCAGTTTCCCGTGCGTCATGCCGCAACTGTGCAGGTGCAACAGGAGCAGCAGCGGCAGCAGCGTGGACGCCATACCCCCACGGCAGCCAGCTGTACAGCAGCAGTGTCGCAGGCACCCCAGCCAGCTGTGCTGGTGACGACGATGACGGCGGCTTTGTGCTGTTCACCAGCCAGAGCTACGTGCGCCAGAGCCAGCCGGCCATCAGCCCCAGCTTTGCTGCAGGACTGTCAGCTGCGCCTGAGGAAGAGCCCACCACAACGCCCTCGCAAGACAGCAGGGTGAGCGGGGGTAGCAGGGTTGGGACAGCGCGCAACTGTGGTGCTTGACACCAGTGTGCTCATGGCCCAAACAGCGGCTGACAGAGAATGGTATGTGTGCTGCCGTCCTGCACATGGGCAAGCAGCTGCAGTGATGCTGCCTCTGCTTTCAGCTTGCCTCATGCGCATTTCTTTGCTGTGCTGTGCTGCGTAGGAGCCGCGCCAGAGTCCGTCGCATGCAACCACCACCACCACGACGGACGGCATGTCCTTCGACCTGCCGCACTCGCTCGGGCTGGACGCCACTGAAGCAGACGCAGCAGCTGCAGCGGCGATAGAGGCAGCAGAGGCGCGTACAGCTGGCCCCTCCACCACCACTGGCAGCCGCCACCAGCAGGACCAGCAGGAGCAGTTGCTGCAGACAGGCAGCCAACTCACGGCCCCCAGCGCGGCTGCGCAGGGCGCCGCGGCAACAGCAGCAGCCGGCGGGAGTGTGACCCCTGGGGATGGGCTGGGCCTGTTTGTGGCAGACCTTGAGGAGACAACCACCCCTGAGCTGGAGCTGATCGGCATCATGGCCAGCCAGGAGGGAGGCAGCCAGCAGCAGCTGTTGGCGGCGGCTGCGGCGGCTGGCGCAGGCAGCAGCAGGGCTGCGCGCGGGGCTGGTGGTGCAGGCGGCGGCAGCAGCGCGGGCCGGGGTGCGCGGGGCCCAGGCGTGGTGTGCGAGGAGGTGACGGCGAAGCAGATGCTGTTCCCGGTGTTCAGGCCCCTCAGCGAGCGCAAGTGTGTGATCCTTGTGCGGCACGGAGAGTCAAGTGAGTGGGAAGTTGAGCAGTGTTGGAGGTGTTGGGGCGCACGAGACTGGGATCGGAAAGACAGTGTGCAGGCACCTGCTGCATGTGGGTGTGTTGTTGCCTATGCCGTGAATGGGCTGTAGCGGCAGCTGTCCTGTGTATGGCTGCAAGTGTGATATGCCGTTGGACCCTTTTAGCTAGCTGCGCGTTCGCTGCGTGTGCGATCAGTCGTCGCAGTGCACATCTGCCTGCTTTGCTTGCATGTGTCAGCACAGCTGCGACCGCTGCTTGGCCCTGCTGCTGCTGCCCTTCACACCTGCAGCCTACAACAAGCAGGATGCACATGGCAAGAGCTGGACCGACCCCCAGATGTTTGACGCACCACTCACACAGCGAGGGCGGCAACAGGTGCGTGTGGAGTTGCGCATTGCAGGATGGTGTGCGTGCATGCGTGGGTGTGTGCCTTGTCAGGACCCAGTAAGAGGGCGGCTCTCACAGATGCTGTTAGCCAAATCAGATAGTCGGCAGGACAGGGGACTGGTCGCGCAGTCTCATTGCCTTGATGTTGATGTTGTTGGAAGCGTGTTGCATTTATACCAAAACTTGTACAGAGGCTTCGTGAGCCGATGTTTTTCACGGTGTGCCATTGGTGACAGATATAGCAACAACACGCTTTCACCTAATGGGTGAAGTGTGTGTTGGGCGAGCCTCGTGAAGGAAGTAGAGGGTGCGGACAGTAAGTACCCACTGCAGGAAAAGCCTCTTATCAGATATTCACTTCTTTGCCTGGGCTTTCAGCTTCAGAGAGCAGGCAAAATGGGGTGTTTGGGTAAACATTTGCAACCGCTGCTATCCGAATTCATGAGAATTGGTGCAGTTTTGTGTCCGTGGTGAACAGTTTGGTGAAATCCATGTATGGAGAGGGTGGTGTAGCCAGCCCAATGGAGGCAGCCATACTGGGGGCTTGAGCGTCAGTGAATGACTGTGCTGTCGCAGACGTTGCCTAGTGCGAGTTACTTAATCTTGTATATGGCATGTTGCATGGCAGGTTTTTGAGCAACCTGTTGTGTGTGTGTGGGGGGGGGGGGGGGGGCTTGTTTTCTGGCTTGTCTTGGAGTCTCACTGCATGCCACCAGCACATTCATTGTCTGATCCTTTGATGCTGTGTTCAGTTGTGCTACTTCTCCTGCACTCATGCATGTGGTGCATGTGTCACCAGCAGAAAGCGCCTGGCTTGGCTGCAACTGCCATTCTTCAAGATGCAAGATGGTGATGCACAGTATTGCACCAACCTCTAACACACCGTACCTCAATTTTCCATGGTGTTGTCTGCAACAGCCAGCACCATGGAGAAGTCATGCATGGTGTGCTAGATGTTGGTGCAAGGCTGTGCATCACCATCTTGTACACTCAGCGGTGGCATTGCAAAAGGGTTAAGGTGTCCAGCTCACACCCTGCACAAGCTGCTGTAATGTGCAGGTTGCTGCTGGCATTGGTGCATTTAGCTCTTTTTTCAGTTGAGCAAAACTGCTGTGGTGGGTGTGACTTTCGTACTGTGTCCCCGAAATGGGTCGCTGGATTTGTCGTTCCTTGTCCTTTGGCACCTCTTCGTTCCTGCCGTCCGTCTGCAGCATAGCTGCTGGATCGCAACACTTCATTCCCTGTAAAGCACTGATTTTAATATGTGATGCGTGCGCTGCCGCCCCGCAGGCCATGGGTGCGCGTGACCGTGTGTCTGAGCTGTTGAAGAAGCACGGCCACCTGGGCAGCACGCTGTGGCTGTGCAGCCCCCTCACGCGCGCACTGGAGACCATGACCCTCGCAGCACCACAGGTGGAGGCACTGGCAGCAGCACAGCAGGGCGTGGGGGCGCCCAAGGTGTTGGTGACCAGGTGGGGATGGAGATCACCGGGCAGCGCCTGCTTGCGCTGCTTAGACATGGCCTCTTTGTCCCGCACCCTGCTCCCTGTCCCCGCTATGTGTTTCTGTTTGTTGTGCAAGTGGACCGCTCTGCTGCTTGTTGACAGGGCAAGGTCAGCTGTTTCCCCCCTCTATTGTGACATCTGCATGCCCATGCTGTGTTTTGCTGTGTTGTCGTTGGTGTTGTCCAGCTTGATTGTGGAGTGCTGTGCCACAGTTAGCATTGGTTTGCATGCATGTTTCTGCCTTGCCCCACTGATCATTGTGTCATGCTCACGTTGCTGCTGTGTTGTCCTGTCTGTCTCTGATGGTACGCAGCATGATTGCGGAGCACTGCGCCACGACAGGGGACGTGGGGCGGCCTGCCAGCCACCTGCGCAGCCGCTTCCCTGGTCTGGAGAGTGCCATGTCAGACCTGCAGGAGGTCTGGTGGTTCAACCCAGCCCCTGAGGAGCACCCCAACTGCGCCCTCACAGGGTAAGGGGGGCTCTGTGACGGCAGCATCTGCACGTGCATTCTTGACGCTGGCACACAGCTAGCCGTGCAAGCACCAGCGGCACACGACAGGGCAGCTTTTTTCTCACATGCAGCCGCTTTGGAAACATGTGCAGCCACTCGGCATTGTAAGCATTGGTCTCCAGCAACCCCGCCCGTTGAAACGCTGTCAGTAGCTTTGAGCACCTGGCAAATCTTGACAGTCATCTTGCTGCTGCGTCCTGCTTGTGCTGCACCATGCCACCCACTCGCAGGGTCTTCCACAAGAAGGAGAGTGTGGACTGCATGCGGCGCCGTGTGAGTGAGTTTGCCAGCTGGCTGCGCCACAGGCCGGAGCATGTGGTGGTCGCGTTCGGGCACTCCACCTTCTGGAAGTACTTTGCCAACAGCAAGACGCGGCTGCGCAACTGCGAGGTCATGCAGATGTGGTGGTAGCTGCGGCCACAGCGGCTTCAGCCAGCCAGGGCAGCGTGGAGCTGCTGCGTGGGCTGCGGCAGGCTCCCTTGGATGCATCTGGCAGGAGGTGAAGGGCTGCGTGACTGCACGTGTTGCTTGCTCCACCGTTGGTCGCTGCGCAAGAGCGCTGCTCCTGTCTCTCTGGCAGGCGGTGTGGGCGCGCGACCATGCTGGTGGCGGGGATGTGCATGCGTGGTGGTGGGTAGGTGCGGCAGGCATACCGGCAGGATGCGGCAGGTTGCTTTCTTTCCAATGCTGGCAGGGCTTGGTGCCTGCCAATGGGCCTCTGGCAGCTGCTGGTCAGGCGGGGCAGTGGTGGTATCCTTGCAGCGGGGTGTAACCTGCTGCAGGGGGCTGGCTGACCCAGACCTTGTGTGTGTGCAGCACTAAGCTTCGGGTGCCGACACTGCTGCTGCCACACTAGGTTTGTTTGGTTGCTGCGGTCTGCGGCGCTTGTTTCTTGCGAAGGACACTCTTCCCTGCTGTCTGTGTCACCATGTGTGCTGGCCCTGCTGCACGGGTGTGTCTGGGGTACCCTCGCCCGCATGCTGAAGATGGTGTGTTTGGATTCATTTGGTGATGCTGTCCTTTAGTACCGTAGTCATTTCATTGTTGCTGCGGCGTCAGCCGTGCTGCTGGTCGGTACGTCTTGGTGCTGGCTTGTGGCATTCACTTGCCGCCAATTTTCAGTTGCTGTTATGCCTGTGGGGCAAACTAGTGCACTGAGTTGGCTTTTGACTCATTTTTACCTGCCCCCACACATGGCGCAACGACCAGGTTGTTCTCATTCGTCTGACAGGCAGGCACTGGCAGCCGGGCCAGTATGTGGCATGGCTGGAAGCTGCAGTCAACAGGCAGTACTGCGCCTGGTGCCCCACTCTGCTGCATGCATACTGTTACATGTGTGCAGTGTGTTTGCCCGGCGAGCTGTGACATGGCACTCGCGTCCTTGCAAAGGCATGCGGGTATGTGCGTTGCTCTGACCTGGTGGGGAAGTTGTTGCAGGAGGGTGTCAACTGCTGTCGGAGCCACTTGCAAGGCTTTGCTTTGCACTGCCTTGCACTCCCATGTTAAGTGGGCCCCGCACACGTGACGTGGGTGTAACCTGCATTGCCCTCTTGTCTACATACGTGGGCAAGTGGTCAATATGTAGGCCAGCGGTTGGTGACCTCCCGTGGTGCCTGCGATGCACTTCCTGAATGAAAGGCATGTTTCCGGATGTGGCACATGATTGGGCAAGGCTTCCCCGTGCTGGTGTGTGTCTGTTGTTGCCAGGTAACAGGGCAGCTGGTGCCTAGTGGTAAAGCATCCCTGGCACACGTTGTACTGCTGGCAGGACTCCCACATGCTGCCTGCCTTGATTTTCAGCCCTCGCGGCAGTAGTGCTGTCTCGTCTTGTGCAGACGCACTGCTGATTGTGTGGTAACTTGAACACAATACACTGAGCCGACATATGCATCTCGGTTGCTTGGCTCAGCTTTATGGTGATGATTGGCGAGGATGATCACTTTGTCGTAGTTATAGGATGGCTATCGGGGTGTGCGTGCGCATTATTGGCTGTCTTTCACAGTGAGTGAGTCTGTGAAGAGGCAGTCATTGCCGGCGCGAAGTTGCATGAGCGTGTGCGTCAAGTCATGCAAGGGCATGTATGGATGGGCTGCTTGAGAGCGCAGTTGGTGTTGGTGAGTGCGCACACGCTCTGCTTCTGTCCTAAGGCTGTGCATAGAGTAGTACTACTAGCTAGTAGCTAGCGGTACGAATTGCATGGTTTGGCTTGCGTGCACGAGGGACGTGAAGTGGCCTGTGCCAGTGCTGCTCCAAGTGTCTTCAGTGTCCGACACGCTGTCTAACGGTGATGCTCACACAAGGGTAGTGCTGCGTACTGGCGTGCAGCCGCTTATCCCCATTGCTGATGGTCAGTGGCGTGTGGGCCTTCAAGTGTTCCTGCCAGGTGTCCATGTGGGCATCCAATGCTGCCCATTGTTAACCTCAGGTTGCTGCTTGGCAGTGGTTGCAGTAGCAACTGAGCTTCTCAGCTGCAGGTGTGGCATGCATCTGCATCTGGGGTGTGGGACAGGAACGCTGTTGTGCAGTTACTGTACAGTCTACAGGTCGAGAGCAACCATAATCATTGATGCTGGGATCAGCAGGGCACAGTGGGATCTTTGCAGCAGTACTGAATCGTACGGTCAGCACAGCTTACAAACAAACACTTAGACACTGCTCTCTATGCAGGAATATGTAGCGGATGTCATGCAGCACTACCTGTCTTCGTCATGACATGCTCACAGCCAGACCAATGGAGCTGCTCACAACATTACATTCCCAGCTGGCCAGCAAGGTGTACTGATCCTGCCCAGCTTGGACAAATCACACATCAGTATGAAATGCAAGAGATACACCCGCAGCAAGGATTGCCATGGCACACCACGAGTCTTGGTACGCCATTCATTTCCATGCCCATATGGGCCACCATGACATTCGGTACAACTCCTACCACGACAATCAATGGAACCACTCCCCACCGCCGCAGCCCTGACTCTCAATTCCCGGTGGGTGCCTTGTCGAGCTTGGGGGCATATTGTACACCACATGTCCCTGCCTTCTTAGCTGGAAACAAATCCACAAACACCATAGTCCAGAAAGGCCTCAAACATCACAGCAAATTCAGAGTGCATTTCACCATCCATATCCTCCCCCCTCAATGACAGGTCGACGCTTGAGGCATCACTGAACACCGGCGGTGAACACCACTGTGATGCGGCGGTGCTTCTCCCTCCACTCCTTGAACCCTGGGTCCCCCTCAATGCGCACACAGCGCTTCACATTCAGCACACATAGCTCAGGCAACAGCAGCTCAACAGCAGCGAGGGGGGCCCGAGTGACGTCTGCATTGCCAGCAATAGACAGCTCCGTGAGACGAGTGAGAACCGGCAGCAGCCCCAGGAGTGAGAAGTCACTCTGTGAGGTGCTCTCAATGTTGAGTGACCTCAGGCGAGTGAGAGGCCGCAAGCTGCTCACACTTTCGCAGAGGTGGAAGCCAGAGACGTCTAAGCGAGTGAGGGCAGTGAGGGTACCCACGTCTGCTGCGAGAGAGGCTGCTGCTGGACGCCATTTCTGTGCCATGTCCGTTGCTAGCAGCTGCTTCAGTTCTGTGTGGGCCTCATCTGACATGGTCTGCTGTTCTTCAGCAGCTATCATCATTGCTGCCAGTGTGCTGACACGTGCTTGTGCTGATGACGCTGCATCTTTAGCCAACGCCAGTGGTGCTGGGTCATCTCCTGCTGCTTCCACTGCTGCTGATGCAGCTATTGCTGCGTCCGTTGCCTCCCTCAAAGCCTGGCGCCCGGCTTCAGTGTCCAGCACTGGGTGTGATGGCGGCAGAACCTTCCACACATCACCCCTGAGAGTGAGGGACTGCAGGTTGGTCCATGAGCGTATGGGGTCACTGCAGCCGTAACATCACATGCATGAGCAAGCAGAGCAGCAGCCGATGCAGGGTCAGCCCAACTTTAGAAAAAGCCAGGTGCAAGCAACACAGGTGTGTAATTCGACCCAAAACACACGCGGTGGGGATCACAGCTGCCGCTGTCCTTGACGGCTGTTGTTCCTTCCTTCTCTACACCCTTCCTCATGGCATGGGCCCGATGGTGCCAGCCCACCGTCATATTGATGTGTGCCCAGCTGTCGGTGCAACAGCCCAGCACACACAGCCCCCCTTGGCCGCTCACCTGAAGCACTTGTAGGGCTCTGCTGGTAGCCAGGTGTCACCCATCCTGCTGCTGCAGCCCTGAAGCTCCAGCCGGGTCAGGTGCCTGCAGGCACAGCACAGCACAGCACAGCACAGCACAGCACAGCACAGCACAGCACAGCACAGCACAGCACAGCACAGCACAGCTCAGCAATAAATGGGTGACAAACAGTGTGTAGTGCAAAGGGAGGTATGCTGCACACACCACTACACAGACCACTGCAACTTGACAAGGTTGATGATTGTTTGGATGCTTTCTATGCAGTCCCCAGCCTTGCAAAGCGCATGCCAACAATTAGCTGCCTCTGCCCTATGGCAGACATGCCAAGCCATCCGTGCTGGGGTTGAATTTGATGCTGCAGGGCAAACATCCAACCTGCCGTGCAGAACAAAACCCCTAAGTTGTGCAGGCAAAGAAGCAACAGTGAAAGGCTTCCAAATAGCCCCGGCAGCCTCGGCTGTTGTGTGTGTGGCCAGCCGTTGGGGGTCCGCCCCCCTTGTACCCACCAAAAAAAGGCTTCCAAATGCAGCATGTGCGGGTTGCTCTTACGAGCCAATCGGCCAGATAGGCCAAGCTGTGTGGCAAACCTCCTGACCTCTGCGCGTGCAACTATTGCACCGCAGAAGGGCAGGGGGTGCACCTCACAGCTCAGTCCTGCTCACGCTAGGCAATCATTGCTGCACCCTGCCAGACTGGCAGTCTGTTGCCCCAGCTTTGTAGTATGTGCAGTAGAAACATGTGTTGCGGTGTTGGCAGGGCTACTAGAAGCCCTTGCTCATACATTTGATGAGTTTATCCTATGTGGTGCAGTCCCAGCCACAACGAGAGCAACGGCATGCACCACACAGCTCAACCCCGCTCACTGAGCGGGCAGTGACTGCCCTAACAGGCCCCTACTTGGCTGTGCCCCCCCCCCCCCCCTCTTCTCTGTCCCCTGAAGCTGCATGTGTGCAGATGTACATGTGCAGGTGTGTGTGAAGGTTGTGCAGGTGCAAAAGTGGCTTGTGCATGATCAAGCTGACCTGGTTGTGGTACTACCATACCTATTAGTGATGTGCACGCCCAGTGACCGGCCGCCATGCCGGGCCACAAACATGGCTTTCCAGAATGCAAGTGATGGAGCAAACCTTTGTGGTGCAGGGCAACTCCAGCTGTAGAAGTGGAGCCCTCTCCTGCACCACACAGCTCAACTCCACTTCCTGCCCTGGCATGCCCCTCAAGGCTTCTTGGACCCCCCCCCCCCCCCCCCCCGGCCCCGGGGACCCTGGGATTACGCGTCTGCAGATGTTCGTGAGTGGTGCACGATCAAGCTGACCTGGTTATATTTACGATGTGCACACCCCCTTCAACAGGCATGGCAGCCGCCATGCCGGGTGCGCACAAACATGGCTCGTCAAAAGGCAGTTGTATAAAGTCAACCTCTGTGGTGCAGTCTCACACCAGCCAGGATGCTGGTGATTCTACACAACACAGCCCGACTCCAGACACCGCCCTGGCAGGCTTCTTCTTGTCGCGGGGTGTTTGCGCAGGTGCACGCGTGGTGCATGATTACGTCGACATGGTTGTGGTTGCAATGTGTGTGCTCGCTGCCGACAGCCTTGGCGGCCGTTACAAATGTTTTTCCAAGAGTCAGTTGATGGAGTCAACCTCTGTGGTCCAGTATCACTCCAGTCACAGCACTGGTGCGCAGTATGGACCACACACCTCAACTCCACTCACTGCCCTGGCAGGCCCCTACTTGCTGACACCTCTGTGTTTACTGCCCAGGATGGATGCTGCCAATGCAGCCTGCTCCTGCCCCTTTGAGGTGGGTTGAGATGCGCACAGGTGGATGCACTGGTGCGTGTTTGGACGTTCATAGGAATCAAAGCCATGCAATGAATGAAGTTGAGGTCTGTGGTGCACTTCCACTCCAGCCGCAAGGCTAAAGACACAAAATGCACCAAACAGCTGAGCTCCGCTCACTGCCCTGGCAGGCCTCTATGTGCTGACACCTCTGTGTGTGCTGCTGTAACAGCACGCTGCTATTGCGCGCCGCTCGTGCCTATTGCATCTGTGGCGACATGTGCACAGGTGTATGCATTGGTGTGAGTTGGGCGATGGTTGTGATGAATGTCGAGCAGCAGATGAAGTTGAGGTCTGTGGTGCAGTTCCACTACAGCTGCAAAGCTGGGGTGACAGAAAGCTGCACCGCACAGCTCAACTCCGCTCACTGCCCTAGCAGACTCCCAGGGTTGTGCCCAGCCCCTGGCCCCTGGGGTTGGCATGCAAGCGCCTCTGGACCTGCCATTTCTGCTGGCCCCTTGTCGCAGCATCCCGCAAACAATAAGGCTACAAGGATAAACCGTGAAGTGCACTGATGGCATGTGTGTGAGGGTGGGGGGTGCTGGTGGTGGGGTGTGTGTGTGTGTGGAGAGACAGAAAGTGGAGGGGTGTGTGTGTGTGTGGGGGGGGGGGGTCAACTTCTTAATCCGAACAGACATGTCACATGTGGGCTGGCAGGGAAGATCACGCAAGGCTTGCTCACTGGCAACCATTGGCCGTGCTGAGCTCTGTGGCGAGCTTCCTAATGTGGTTGAGCCAGTCATTCAAAACATGCCGTGTGGAGGCGTAGGCTTGAGTCTCAACCCTTCACACTGTGAGTGAGCTTCAAAGTGGAATTGCAGTGTTCATGGGGCACACCCAACCAAACAATGCAGCACTGCTCACACCATGAACAGGTCATGCTGCCCCCCCCCCCCCCCCCCCGCGCGCGCGCGCGCGACCCCCCCCCCCCCCCACACACACACACACAAACGACATGGGTGGGTGCGTGGGTGAGTATTTGGGGACCAACTTGGGTCTTTCCAGGCGGTTGGTGAAGTTGAGCCATGTGGTACATTCCCACTCTCCAGTGACGTCGAGGAAGATGTACCGCACAACTCAACTCCGCTGCCTGCCTGAACATCTTAAACACAGTCATGCCCTCTGCGCTGCAGATTCTGCGGTGCAGAGCTAACCGTAACTGCCAGCATGTCATTGCTGATGTAGTAAAGCCTATACTACACCATGTCACGGTGACATGGTGCGGAACATATGTCAACTCCAACTGTGTTGAGCAGGCCACTGCAAGCCCCCCCCCCCCCCCCCCCCCCCCCCACCCCCGCCCCCCCTCCCTATCCACCCCCACCCGTGGAACGACATGCTTGCAGGTGGCCCCCCCCTGCCCCCGCCGCTTTCCCCTTTGCCACTCAACCCCCAGGTATGCCAAGCCACAACAGAAACATCATGTGTATCGACAGCATCTTCCATGGAAGGTAGATACGCTAGTACCAGACAGACAGAAAAGAAAAAAGTGACCACTGACACCTTGCCGTACCTGCATGCTCCAATGTGTCTCATGTCAGTTGGGTCCAGCACAGCCCCCCTGATGCACAGCTGGGCCAGGGGCAGGCCCCAACTGGCCCAGTGGGCCAGGTACTGCGGCACAGGTGACGTCACCAAGCCTGTCTGGCCCACCACGGTCCAGGCAATGTGGGCCAGGTCCGTGAGGGTGGTGAGTGGGGCCAGGTTGGAGGGCGGGACCTCCAGTGTGCCAACCTTGAGGCGAGTGAGGCACTGTGTGAGGGGGGGGGGGAGTGAGACACAGACACACACAACAATACAGACACACGCTGGGGAACTGCAGTAATGCCGCATTACAATGGTTGTAGAAAGCATCTCCGGATATACAAGCACGGTGTGCTGTCTGGTCGATAGGTTGACAAAAGGGGTACTGCATAGGGTCATACAAGCAGATAGACCCAGCAAATCCAAGGCTTCTGGGTGTTCTCAGAGAATACAAGCAGTCTTAGCCACCCATATAGACGTATCTGCAGTCCCGTCAGTTGCTTGACGATGTCGCGCATGCATGATCATGTGAACTATTCCCGGTTTCAGATCACATGCAATTGACCCCCAACACCCTTCCCCTTGCCACACACGTTCCAGATCCCCACCTTGCGTCAGTTGCTTGACGATGCCGCGCATGCATGATCATGTGAACTAATCCGGCTATTGGATCACACGCAATTGACCCCCAACACCCTTCCCGCTGCTGCACCTTCACACCCACCTGCAGTCCCGTCAGTTGCTTGACGCTGTCGCGCAGGCAGTTGAGCTCCAACTCCTTCAGCCTCAGAGGCAACTCAGCCTCAGGGGGGAGCGCACCAGACAACAACCTGAGAGGGAGAGAGGTAGTGGTGGTGGGGGGGGGGGAGGTGTGCAAGCAGTCAAAGAGTGTGAGTATGGGTGTGGTGAGCTGGGGTTTTGGGGTTCACCTGCCCCCCCCCCCCACACACACACACCACCAACACAAACACAAACAACCAAGTATCCTAATAGGATAATCTTGGCGGCTGCCACGTTGCACTCCCTCTGCTGATACACCACTCCACACCTGAGACTGGTGAGGTCCTTCAGCCGCACCAGCTCAGATCACCCCAGCAGGGAACCCCAGCAGCAAGTCTCCTCTCCTCAGCTCCACCTACCTACTGCACCCCGCCCTGCCCCCCCCCCCTTCCTCACCTCAAACATCTTCCCCTCCCCAGAACCCCATTGCCCCTTCCCCTTTGCTGCTGCTAATGTCCTGCAACTCCACATGCTAGCCCCCTCCTACCCCCCCCCCCCCCCCCACACACACACTTCCCGCAAGCCCCCCCCCCCACCTGAGGCTAGTCAGGTCCTTGAGCCGCACCAGCTCAGGGCAGCACACAGGCCGCTCCTGCTCATCACTGCTGCTGCTGCTGCTGCTGCTGCCGAGTGGGCCAGACACCACCAGGGAACTGAGGGACTTGAGACCCAACAGGGGCTGGATGGAGGTGCAGCTGCCCACCTGGGAAACACATGGCATGTCAAACATACAGAATGGAGGAGCACACTCTTAGCAAGGACTGCTTTGATAGGTGACAACACAGCAAAACAGTATGCAGTGACTCCCCCCCCCACCCCCCCACCCCCCCGAAAGCCAACATGTAACCCAGCTAACACTGCCCCCCCCCCCCCCCCCCCCGTCACCAATGCTCAGCGCATCTCACCTGCAGGTGTGTGATCTTCTCAGGCAGCACGTCAGCAGCACTCAAAACGCCATGCACCAGCTCCAGCTGACACAACGCCTTGCACCTATCAACGGAGGGGGGGGGGTTCAGGGGACAATGGAGCAGGGCGGCATTGAGGCATGCAGAACATCCGGGGTGTTGCAGCCCTGCATGTAGAAGTATAGGACATTCTACTCACTGTAGGCAGGTCTTGCCTTTGCCCTTCTCCCCTGCCCACACTCACTTGACAATTTCAGTCTGTGCCAGTGTGTGACCTCGAATGCAGTACAACACAACCAACCTTCCTCCAGCGCCCCCCCCCCCTTCCAAAAAAACAAGCACAGCCACAAGTCCGACTGACACAGGTGCACCCACTCACGTTGCCAGGTCCAGTCTGTGCTGCTGTGTGTTGCCCTTCCCCTTAGCGGAGGTGCTCCGACACATTGCATCCCCCCCTCCCCCAAACACACAACCATAGGTTGAGCTTTACACAGGTGCACTCCCACTCACTTTGCCAGGTTCAGTCTGTGCTGCTGTGTGTTGCCCTTCTCCTTCTTGTAGGTGAGTGCCAACACCCTCAGGCCCTTGGGCAGAGCAGTGGACAGGGACTTGGCAGGAGACACCACCCCGTGCAGTGTGATGCTGGTCAGGTGCTTCAGGAAGGCAAGCTGGAGGGGGGGGGGGGGCAGGGGGGGGGGATATGTCAGCAACATGTTGGTGCAGGGGGTGCGTTGGGGGAAGGGGGTGGGGTGGGGGCGGTGGACAGGGACTTGGCGGGGCACACCACCCCGTGCAACATGACGCTGGTCAGGTGCTTCAAAAACGCAAGCTGCAAGAGGGGGGGGGGGGCAAGGAGGAGCAACAGGGTGTGTGTGTGAGGGGGGGGGGTGCATACATGAGGGGTGGAGAGGCATTGCCTGATGAGGGGAGGGCCAGCGCGGTGGCAAGTCACAATACCCCATGCAAGGCGATGCTGGTCAGGTGCTTCAAGAAGGCAAGCTGGAGCAACAGGCAAACGACAGACAGCAGGGAGGGGGGGGACTACTGCAAAAGGAATTTGCAATATTAGTAACATTGCCTGCATCCCCTTCCTTCCTCCACCAACATCACCACACAACACGCCATCCAAGACACACACGCTTGAGCTTCACACTAGCTTGCTCCGCCCCCCCCCCCCCCCCCACACACACACGCCCCAAAGAAAACCAGTCTCTCCCACCCCGCCCCCCCTGTGGCAGCAGGAAGTCAGCGAAGCCGTCCTTCACAGTCACCTCTACCTCCCGCAGGTGGGCCCCGTATGCCAAACGCCATCCGCCCGCCATAGCATGTAGCCCTGCCCCCCCTGCAGACACACATGGGGTGCCCCCCTGGGACACCCCCTCTCATTCCCCCATCGCCACACCATCCACACTCACACACCATTCCCCTCCCCTCCGCTCCCCCTGATCCCCCCCCCCCCACACACACACACATACCTGTGGCAGGAGGAAGTCAGCGAAGCCATCCTTGGCAGTCACCTCCACCTCCCTCAGGTGAGCCAGCCGCCTCACAGCCTGACCCAACTCCACCAGACCACTCGCACGCACTGGCTTCTTCTTCTTGGGGGCCGCTGCTGTTGCTGCTGCTGGTGCTGGTGCTGGTGCTGCTGCCGGTGCTGCTGCCGCTGGTGCTGGTGCTGCTGCTGCATTGGCACCATCTGCAGCAGGAGCAGCAGGAGCAGCAGCGTCCATGACATCACCATTGTCTGCCACCTCTTCCAAAACAGCAGCTGCAGCAGCGGCGATAGCAGCTTGTGCTTCGGCTGCTTCTGCGGCTGCGGCTGCTGCTGCCTGTGCCTGCTGCTTCGTTCTGGTCTTCTTGCGCAGGTGCTCCTCATGCCGCTGGTTTGCAGCATCACTGAACACCAGCCGGGTCAACGTAGCAACCTGGATACAAAGGGGGGGGAGAGGTGGGAGGGGGGTCAAGACGTCAGCTTTCTGTACGCTTGCGCAGACAGCATTGCCCTTGATGCCACACAAGCTGCTCCCTACAGACGAAGACTGAGGGCACCACTAATGCAGCAGGGTGGGCAGGTTACAATGTGCAGCAGTTGCTGCTTAGCCTCTGTGAGAACCAGCCGTGTCAGCGCTGACACAAGGGGGGGGATCAAGGTGCAGGGGCAGTTGAGGGCGATAGAAGCTAAGATGCATCCACCAACTAAAACAACCCAAAGGCTGCACCTGCACCTGCTGCTTCTGCTGCTGCACCTCCACCTGCTGGTGCTACATCAAGCGATGTTGGTGGCCCGGGGACCCCACCCCTGAGGAACTAGCTAGCCTCAACCCTACACTCTTCCCCTCGAGCACTGCTGTGCCAGCACCCTGCTTGGTGAATTTGCTGAAAGCCTGGATGCATCCGCCAAGTTCACAAGGCCAGTGCTGCTGCTGCTGCTGCTGCTGCTGCTGCTGCTGCATCAGGCAGTGTTGCGCTACATGCTGGTGGCCAGTCCCCGCCCCCCCTCCTCTAGCACTGCTGTGCCAGCACCCTGCTTTGTGAATATGCTGGCAGCCTTGACGCCGCCAGCAAATACACAAGGCTAGGCGCCGGCTCTACTGTGCTGGAGTGAGCGGCATCAAATAAGTGAAGCCAACTGGTGACGTCATCTGTGACTTACCCCTCTACGGCGGCTCCACCCTCTACGGCGGCTCCACCCATGATGCACACCTACAAGGGTGGTAGTAGCCTTGTCTCAACCCATTCTACTTGACCCACCGTCATTGATTTCAAATGCTTGAGGCACTGCAGAGCAACTGAGGCACCGCTTTGCCCACGCTTTGCCTCTTCCCTCCTCCCAGCCCCACTCCACCCCCCCCCCCTCCCCCCATCCTCCCCCCTTCCTCCAGCACTGCTGTGCCAGCACCCTGCTTGTTGAATGTGCTGGCAGCCTTGAAGCGGTCAGCAGACTCACAAGGCCAAGTGCTGGCTCAACTGTGCTAGAGTGAGTGTGCAATGGAATGGTAAAGCCAACTGCCGCCGCCATCAGTGGAATTGTACCGACAGTCTCCTTGAGGAAACCCATGCACCCCTATACGGTGGCTACAAGGTGCCGGCTCAGCTGTGCTGGAGTGGGTGTTCCAACGGAATGGTAAAGCCAACTGGTGATGTCATCCGTGAACCGGCAGTCCCCTTTCAGGGCACCATGCACCCTTATGCAGCGGCTCCAGCGGCTCCAGCCATAATGCACATCTACAAGGATGATAGTAGCCTTGCCTCGACTCTTTTCACTCAACTCACCTTCATTGAAGCCACGCACTGCAGAGCTATTCAGACACAAAGTTGCCCACCATCTTCCTCTTCCCTCATCCCAGCCCACTCCCCCCCCCCCCTCCCGCCCCCCTTCCTCAAGCACTGCTGTGCCAGCATACTGCTTGTTGAACCCACTGGCAGCCATGAGGCTGCCATTGCTAAGTTCCAACAAGGCCAGCTGCCGGCTCGGCTGTGCTGGAGTCACTGCGGCAACAGAATGGTGAAGCCAAGTGGTGACGCCACCTTTGAAACTGTACCGGCAGTCTCCTTTCACGGCAACCATGCACTCCTATACAGCGGCACCCGGAGCCCCGATACACACCTACGAGGATAGTGATAGCCTTGCGTTGTCCCCTATTGACTTGACCCACCGTCATTCCAGCCCTAAGTGCGATTCAGGCACCACTTTGCCCACCAGTTCCCGTTGTTTTTCCTCCCCCCCCCCCCCTTCAAGCACTGCTGTGCCAACACCCTGCCTGGTGAACTCACTGGCAGCCTTGCGGACGGCCAGCAAGCTCACTAGGCCAGGTGCCGGCTCAACTGTGCTGGAGTGAGATTTGAGTGTGGCGATGGAATGATGAAACCAACTGTTGACGTCATCTATGGAAATGTACCGGCAGTCTCTCAAGAACGCCATGCACCCCTATCTGGAGGCTCCATCAAAAACTGCATATCTACTGCACACCTACAACAACAGTGGTAGCCTTGCCGATCCTTCATACTCCATCCACCGTCGTTGATTCAGGCACTGCAGTGCACCACTTGGATGCCCACCAATGGTTCCCTCCTACCAGCCCCACTCTGGAGACCCCCCAGACTCCACTCCCCCCCCCCCCCTCAAGCACTGCTGTACCAACACCCTGCTTGGTGAAGTTGCTGGCAGCCAGATGGCCGCAACAGAGCTGACCAAGCCAAGTGCCAGCTCAGCTGTGCTGGAGTGAGTGTGGCGATGGCAAGGTGAAGCCAAGATCATACGTGGATATGTCCCGGCAGTTTCCCTTCAGGAGAAACCATGCACCCCTATACGGTGGCTCCACCCCATGAACATCTCAACAACTGTGGTAGCCTTGCCCCGACTGTGCATACTCCACCCGACGTCGTCACTTCAGGCCCTGCAGAGCACCACTTGACTGGGCCACTGACCGTTTCTCTCCACTCCTCCCAACCCCACTTCCCCCCCAACCCCGCTGACCAATACCCCCCCCCCCCCACCCCCCCTCCTCAAGCACTGCTGTGCCAGCACCCTACTTGTTGGACCCACTGGCCGCCATGAGGCTGCCATTGCTAAGTTTCACAAGGCCAGGTGCCGGCTCAGCTGTGCTGGAGTCACTGCGGCAACAGAATGGTGAAGCCAACTGGTGATGGCAACAATACTTGGGATAGCACCGGTAGTCTCTCCTCAGGGAAAACATGCATGCCTACACCACGGCTCCACCCCAATATGCACACCTACAGAGATGGTGATACCCTTGCCTCGACCCTTATACAAACACAACCGTCACTGGATTCAGGTACTGCAGTGCGAAAGGAAGATGCCGGCGAAAGGTGGGCAAAGTGGTGCCCGGCATTTGGCACCACTCTGCCACCATTTTCTGTTCGCTGCCCTCCTCCCCAGCCCCAGCGGGACCAGGTACGCTCCTATGGCATACACCCATAAACGTCTGGCTCTGCTATGAATAAATAAAAAGCAGCGCCACTCCCCCCCCCCCCCCCCCCCCCCCCGGCCGGTGCTGTGCCAGCACCCTGCTGTGAGGAATGTTGCAGCAGCCATGTGGCCTCCAGCAATTGAGTAAGTGGGTAAGTGATTTAGTGCGTGGGTGAGTCAATATGTGAATGATTGACAATGCCGGTACCTGGCATGGTGGCCCAAATGCCAGTACCTGGCATTGTGACCCCCATGCCAGGTACTGGCACAGCTGTGCTTGGCTGGATGTGGCATACAAAGGATCACCATGCAGCAACTGTTGCATAGCATTGTTTACCAATTGGTTCTGACAGTCTCTTCCCAAGTGGACATGCACCCCACTATGGCAGCTCCATCCCCATGTATACCAACAAGGGTAACAGCCTAGCGAAACCCCTCATACCCAGGCAACCGGCAATAAATTGAGCCACCGCTCACGCCATCAACCCCTCCCCAACCTTCCCCCCTCCCCAACCACAGACATGGAAAGCCCCCGCCTGCTGCAGTTCTTTCCCATCTACCACCAGCAGCCATCGCAACAGGCGCACCAACACTCTTACGTAATCCCCCACACCCCCATTCGCAGCTGATCCCCCTCTCCTCCGCCCAGGACCCCCCCCTGCCCCCCCCCCCCCCACACACACACAGACACGCCAGATGCGCCCACCCTCAACGGCAGTTGTTTCAGTACGGGAACCCGCTCCTGCCTGCTCCCAAACACACCCAGCCTCAGCTGGCCCTCAACCTTGAGCAACGCCCCCGCCAGGCTGCTCTCAGCTGACGCCCTGCTGCCACTGCCCATGGCATCAAAGTATACGGCCAGCCTCAGATGACCCTCCACCTCCTTCACCCCCCCCCCTCTGCCCCAAGAGAGATGACAGCACCCCCCCCCCCCCCCCCCCGCCCCCAAACAACACAAACACACCCCAACTCACCAGCAGTCGTTTCAGAACAGGGACCGACACCCGCTCCTGCCTGCTTTCAAACACCCCCAGTCGCAGCTGGCCCTCAACCTTCAGAAGTGCCCCCGCCAAGCTGCTCTCTGCCGCCACCCTGCTGCCACTGCCCATGGCATCAAAGTCAACCACTAGGCAGCGCAGCAAAGGTGCATGCTTCTTGAGCCAAGGGATGGCTGTGGTGAGGGGCTCGGGGGTGTGGGTGATTAGGAGGGTGACTGCTGCGGCTGCTTGGGCGTGGATGACTGAGTTGAGCTCGGCCGAACAGCATAACAACCTGCGGGCCAACCACACGGAGGGAGGAGAGCAGGGGGAGGCGTTACAGCACATCAAGAGGGTTGCTGACTGTATTGGAAAAGGGGGCGGGGCATGCTGCTTGAGCCAAGGGACGGATGTGCTGAGGGGCTCGGGGCTGTGGGTGATCTGCAGGGTGACTGCTGCGGCTGCTTGGGCGTGGATGACTGAGTTGAGCTCGGCACTGCAGCATAGAAGCCTGCAGGCAGAGATAGAAAAAGACGACAGAGATAGAGGAAGACAAAATACATCAGAAGAGGCCGCCTGTATTCATACAATCATACAATCATAGGGTGCCCTGCGGGGGTGCGGGTGGGGGTGGGGGCGTGTGTTGGGGGGGGGGGGGGGAGTCTGGCTCATGGGAGAGGCAACAGGAGGCGGTCTTGCATGGCCTCAAAGTTGACCCTTGCGGCAAGAAACCCCATCCCAACAAACCTATGCTGCAAGGAAACTGCACAGACGCCACTCACAGTTACGCTGCAAGGCAACCACCCAGCCACCACGCACAGTGACGCTGCAAGGAAACCCAGCACACACAGGCATGCTGCAAGGAAACCAACCAAACTCGAACGTTGACAAAGATACAGGAATCTTGAACAGATACTGGGAGATACGTCAACAACCCAGCTACAGAGAGCTGTCTTTCTGAGCTATCTTTGTGCAGGCCCCAACAAGGCCTGACATCCTTCCACACCGATGGCAAAATCCACACCAATCCTTCCACACCAGTGGCAACATCCACACCGATCCTTCCACACCAATGGCAAAATCCATCAAACCCGCACCCCACAACTTTCCCGCCTCCCCGCATCCAGCCTCCGGGCAGCCCGCTTAAAGTCACCCAAACGTTTCAGTAACAACAGCCAACCCAGACTGTCACACAGATCAAGGCCACACAGACAGGAAGGCAGACACGCACACCAGGACCAACCCAGCTACACACCAACGCGCCATCCCACCAACGCAACTGCACTCCAACCATAATCTACATACTTATGAACTAAACAGCCCGCCAAGCCACCAACACAAGCCCAGTGAGCCTACCTGCAGACCAGGGTGTGGTCATGAATGATTGCTGGGTGGTGCAACAGCACAGAAAGAACTCCGGACTGCAGTAGGGGGCAGGGGTGAGCCGCTGCCGCTGCTGCTGCCACCGCTGTGGAAGCTGCCTGCAGGGTGGCAAAGGGGTGGCACGGCAGCAGCACGGCAGCAGCACGGCAGCAGCACGGCAGCAGGAGCTTCAGCTTGAAGGTCATGGTGCAGGTGAAACTGAATGTTGCACGAGAAGACCAGATACGATGTACTGTAAACACGGATGCGATGTGAGCAGACGTCTGGCGATGGAGGTAGAAGTTTGTGAGGTCCAAGGACCGCTGGGGGCCAGCCTGTCGCAGTTGCTATTGAACCATGTGCTGCTCTGCTGCTGCCTTCTGCAGGCCAAGGCCTCTACTAAAATACTCACCATGTCTCTTGACTTCTGATTGGATGTCTTCTGTCTCTTGTGGGGCCTCATGCTCTGAGCTTGTGTCTGTGATCTGTTGCATCTACTGCTGCATACTCACGGACTGAAGTACGTACTGCATATACGTCAGTCTCAACAAACATGCTGCTCCACGATCAATACGAAGTAAAACAGCGCGAGAAAACCGTCATGATGACGTCATCAGTTTTGACTTGAAGGTCAGATGGTCATGAAAACTGAAACAACTGCCCTTGGTTGTTTGAGCATACCAGGCTGCTGTTGATCCCGATCTTGATTACGTTATGGAAGCTTGTTTGACGTCATGAGCATGTATGTGCTGAAGCAGCCCAACATATGCTGCCCACCAACACATTCAAGGCTTGTGTATGTGTGGGCTCTTCAAACATATATGGTATTGTCCGCCTCTTTTGTTGTTAACATATCACACCACAGGTACTGCCACATTACAACCTCGCCAAGCAGGTCCACCACGCCATTTGCCAGGAAGACAACGTGCCTAGCACTGATTGACACCACAGGACTTGAGGGTGCAAAGAAGCTCACAAAGCAAGCAGACACTGTGCATGCCGCAGTGCACTTGCTGCAGTGCATGCAAGAACAGTACAAGGACATGCATTGATAGCAACCCAGTAAAGGTCAAGGTAACAGTAACAGTAAGGTCACCCCTGACGCCCCACAGAGGGAGCTGAGAGGCACACATGTACACTGTGTCGGTGCAACAGTCAGTGCAGCAGTCAGTACAGCAGTCAGACAATCCAACGCTGGTGCGGGTGATGTGTGCTACACACAAATAATACATACTCATCTTGAACTCAAGGACCCCAACGGTGCTGTATGCTTCCACTGCTGCAGCAAGGTCAGTCAATCGGCTGTTGGTTGTTATGCTGTTGGTCTGTGGCACAGGTTTGCTTCCACAGCTGGCTGCTTTCGCAGCAGCAGCAGCAGCAGCAGCAGCAGCAGCATACCTACTGGGGCAGTGCTTCCCCATTCAGGTTGCCGCTTGTGCCTCGATCCACTGACACTGCTGACAATCCGCTGCTGCTGTGCTGCTTGCTGCTGGCGGTGTTGCTCCAACTGCTGCAGACCTGCCCTTGCAGTGCCTACGGTGGCTCCAGCTGCATCAGCAACTGCTAGTATGGCAGCTGGCAGCCTCAGTGCACTGCTGCTGTTGCTCCTGCTGCTGCTGCTGCTGCTGCTGCTGCTGCTGCTGTCAGTCCAGCGTCGCCGCCGCTGCTGCTGTTACTGCTCGTGATGTCTTTTCTGCTGCTGTCCCTCAGATTGTCACCTCTGCCACGATTGGTTTGTGGTCGCTGGCGCAGCATCCGTTTGGCTGCTTGTCAGGCACCACACCAAAGTTAGTGGCAGTGGCAACCTGGCCCACAAAGATAAAGTCCTGGAGGGGGGGGGGGGGGGGACATGGGGCGCAAGCAGGCAGAGGAACACAGCAGCACACATACAGCGGGTGTTCCTGTGATGCTAGGCCTAGAAATGTCACGGTCTGCTGCTGCCACCGGGTATCATCCATTTACTGTGTGAAACATCACTACTAGCAGCAGCAGACACCATTCCCATACCCCGCATTGCCCTGCAGATCTGCAACCGCCTGCCCCCCCCCCCCCCCCTTCACGTGTGGTGCCCCTCCTAAAATGACTGTGCACCCCCGTCCAATCCTCCCAAGGCCCTTTGGGCCCGGGGCCCTGCCATGCATGATGATGTGTTCAAGCCTGCCCTTCCCCTGCCCCCTTCGCCCCCCGCTCCCTTGGCCCGGCCGGGGCCCACCATACTTGTCACAGACATAGAATGCATTGACTGCTTCAACCCCCCCCCCCCCCCCCCTACCCTTCTCCTCCCTGCCATGTGACTTGCCCCTGCCTCTCCCTGCAACCCCCCCCCCCTACAGACACTCACGATGATGAAGCCGCTGAATGTTGAGTTGAAGGATAGCAGCAGCGACGTCTCACCCCTGATCACCAGCCAGCCCTCCCACCCCCTCCCCTCATACTAACTCAAGGACCTCCCTATGCCCTCAACCCTTACCACCACTGATGCCTCCCCCCCCCCCCCCCCCCCCCGCCCTCGTTCCCCCCCCGTCCCCCAAACACAACCACAATCACACTCACGATGATGCTCTGTATGTCGTCCTGGAAGCCGCAGAAGGTTGAGTTGCCGTGGGGCAGCAGACCCTCAGCAGGGCAGCAGCCATCGACACAGGTAGCATCGCTCAGGGTTGAGGCCAAGATGCGGTAGCACTCTGTCTCGGCACCTGTGTGTTGTTGAGGGGGAGGAGAAGGGGGAGGGGGAAGCAGCCGTCACTGCAGGTAGCCTGCAACACTCAGCACAGAGGCCAAGGTGCGGTAGCACTTGGTCTCGGCACCAATACCGGTGTGTTGTGAGGGAGCAGGCCCTCAGCGGGGCAGCAGCCGTCAACACACGTGGCATCGCTCAGGGTTGAGGCCAGGATGCGGTAGCACTCAGTTTCAGCACCTGTGTGGGTTGGGTGAGGCAGAGGGTGGGCATGGCAGGTGGATGGGTGAGTCAATCTGGGAGGGTGCATGTGTTTGCCGGGGGGGGGGGGGGGGGGGAGCAGTCGTCAACACAGGTGGCATCACCCAGGGTTGAGGCCAGGATGCGGTAGCATTTGGTCTCAACACCTGTGAAGTGATGAGGGCAGGGGGCGGGGGGTGCGGGGGAAGGGGGAAAGCAACAGCCGTCAATGCAGGGGTGCCACTTGCGGCAGAGGCCAGAGTGCGATGGCACTCTATTTCAGCTACTGTGGAAGGTTGGGGGCAGGATGAGATGGATGTGTGGGGCGATGGGCGCCCTTCGGAGGGAAGTATCGGCTCAGGTGACGCCAAAAATCTTATAGACTAACACCTGCAGCACTTGCAATGCAGCATGACAGGTGCCATGCCGTCAAATTGCCTCGATGCGGAAGGTTTGATTCAGGCCCTCCTTGAAGCGACAGGATGACTGGCACTGGTGATCGTGGCCTTTTGCCACCACAGGACAAGCATACCTCACCCTCCACTAGGGATCATGCTGCCCAGCCGGCCCTTGCCCACACCCTCCATCACTCACCTGTGTTGCAACAGGTCCCCACATGCGCTTTGCCCCTGCCAACACCCTGCACACAAGCCCAAGCTCCCCCCCCCCCCCAGCTTCTCCACCGGCTTGCCACCAGGATGACACCCCCCCCCACACACACTCTTCACCAACATCCCAACACTACCAATTCCCCCCCCCCCCCTCACCTGCGTTGAGGTCCCCCACCAGGACGCAGGGTGTGCCCCCAGTGATGTCCTGAAGGCGCTTCACAATCAGCTCAGCAGACTTCACACGAGGCTCCTCACCTGATGGAATACAGCACAGCACAGCACAGCACAGTACAGCACAGCAGAGTGTCACATCACATGTTGATCCCACATCAACCAAGACATGGCATTGAGTAGCCATACCAATGCTGCACAGCGCCTGCAATGGACGGCTTGACGCAAGGGCAGCATGTGATATGCCTCCCCCCCCTCCCCCTGGCTTCCTCACCCTCGTGGTCCAGGTGTGTGTTGATGAAAGTGAACTCTTTGCCATCATCCAACTTGCGCAGCCTGGGAACAGCAGCAGCAGCAGCAGCCGGCATGGCACGGCAACAATCGACTGCAGATGTCACACACACCACCATTTACCTCAGCCCTCTTCACCCCTACTGCTAATGCTACTGCTCTGCTTCTTCATTGCCGTTGCCAACACCATCTTGTATGCTCGTGGAGATGGCTGCCTGAGCCTCCCATGCTGCTTTTACACGCTGCAGTTGCCACCACTGCTGCTGCTGCTGCTGCTGCTTTGCTGCTGCTGCTGCTGCTTTGCTGCTGCTGCTGCTTACAGCCAGCAGTGTTGCCCTCACCTTGCCCAGACACAGATCCTTGGGAAAGCAGAGCCCTTGAACTTGGTGTTGGGCACCTGAACCACAAAATCGGCAGCAGCAGCACAATCAGCCGCAACCACAACAAGCCATCTTAGCACCGGTATGTCATATTGTTGCCATGGCCGTCCCACATCACCCCCCCCCCTTTACAGCTGCTGCCTTCAACACCCTTCACCAGCCCATCACTACCCCTTGACCCTTGACGCCCCCCCCCCCCCCTTTTCCTTGTTGCATCACCCACCATGGGCATGTCAGAGAGCCAGAACTGTCCATCCTTCACAAGTTGCAGCTGAGTGGTGTCATAGAAGATGGGGTTGTACTCACAGTGCTGACACAGGACACAGCAGCAGCAGCAGTAGCAGCAGCAGCACCACCAACACCACAGCAACACAGCAGCAGCAACAGCAGCAGCACTGTTGGCACTAAAGGCACTAAGGGCACTAAAGGCATCAGACAGCTAGTATATGCGGCAGCATGGGCGGTGACAGTGTTGATGTTGGCTTGCAAGGATGCTGGATGGCCTTGGCCTCAGGAGGGCCTATGACTGGTGCCATGTTAACCAATGACTGCTGTGGTGCTGCTGCTGCTGCTGCTGCTGTAAGGAGCCCCTGCAGCTGTAGGCTTGTAGAGACGGAGTCAACCCCATGGTGCAGCTGGCCAGCTGCTCAGCATAGTGCTGCAACAGCACCTGCTGCCCCTCTGCACCCAGCACTTGGTGGTCACAACAGACTGATGCTGCTTCAATATAGCTCTTGCTCCCTGCACGTCTGCTGCTGCTGCTGCTTCTGCGCCTGTTGCTGCTGCTGGTGCTGCTGCGGCTGCTCACCTCCTCTCCAATGCCGAAGACCACAGGACAGCGCCCCTTGCCTATCCAGGCGTACCCAGGCAGCTGCTGGGCCAACCACTCAACCTGGTGCTTGTGAGGCTCCTGGGGGGTTGGGGGGGGGGGGGGTGCAAGAGTTACTTCCGGTGTGCCTGGGCAGTTTTGGTGCCCCGACTTTTAGTCCCCCAGCCTTTCAGCAAGTGTGCGGGAAGGTTCGATAATGTGTGCTGATGATTGTGTGAGGGCGGTGGGTGGGTGTGCAGCAGATGGGTGTGACGGATGAAGGTTGGGGCACGCACGGGTGTGCCCGTAAGGGGGGGGGGGGGGGATGGCACACTTGCATTGCATTGCATATTTCCCCAGGTCTCAAAAGCAACAACGGTCCTGCTACTGTGTCGCCCCACACCTGCAGCCCTGCCACTGCTGGCTTGTACTTCTGCATGATCTGTCCAACCACCTCTTTCCTGTTGTCCCAGCAGTTGTCACCATCATGGGGGTCACCACCAGACGTCCTCACGTTGAACGACATCACCCTGCAAAGAAACAAGCATGAAATTGATTTCAATAGCAGCAGGGGATGCAGCCACAACTGGTGTTTGGCACCGAAGAGATGGCTGATCTCACATGGATGGGAACAGCAGCTGCATGGCACTGCTTTTGACACAGGGTTGCTGGCAGCTGTGTTGCTGGGTATTGGGAGGAATGACATCATGATTTATGGCGTTCTTCTGGGCATTGTTGAGCCAATGAAGCTTGCTGCACGTCGCCTGTGGTGGGGTCCAGTCAGCTGACTGCAGTAGCTGGGCAGTTGCAACGCTTGAACTCAGACCTGAGCGACTAGCACCGCCTGCAACCCGTACATGAGCTTCTACACAACCTTTGAACGTTTTGATCATACCTGATCGCCATTGTGGATCACAGTACTGCCCTTCGAGGTAGCTGCGAGCACCAGTGCGTTGCTGAAGCAACCGAATGTCTACGTAGCTGATTTGCTAGCCATTATAAGAGCTTGGAACAGTGAAGGAGCCCATCAAGACGCAGCGACGAAATAACATGGTTTGAACTTGCACTCAGTGACTTTTCACATTTGTGTGGGGGCCTGAGGGTGTAATCCTTTGCTGGGAAAGCCACCACTTCTTGCAGCAGCACCTTGAGGCATTTATGAGCCTGCAGCAGCACTCGAAGCTTCCTTAAGATACTACAGTGTGAGCCTGCAGCGCTGCTAGCAGCAGACGCAGCGCTGCTAGCAGCAGACGCAGGCCAGTCTGTGGGTTGTGCAGCATGAGTCATGCATTGCCTGCCAGCTCGCCGCGACAGGTCCTGTCTGCTCAGGGTACAAAGACGCTGTGACTTGAAGCACGTGAGGGCAACCCAATTAGTGTCCACGATGTATACCTGTACGTACAGGTTACAACAGCGGCGGCCCCGCTCACAGTGACATCATGATGGTACAGATCTGTACTAGGCATAGCTGCCCTCCAACACCGTTTGTGTGGCACACAACGTTGTCCACACCAGGACCCACCCAACTGGCTGCACCCTGATCACCATGAGTATGATACTGCAGGCCACACAACTGGACGTCCATAAGCTTGTCACAAGCACACGCTGTGCATGAGGACCATGACACAGTTATTGAATGCCACATCATGGCAACTCGCCACATGATGTACAATGCACCGGGGTGCCAAAGTAGCAGAAACTGAGCCCATGCTGCTAGACACCACTCCATGCCGCCCCAACTCTGGGCAACAACACCACCATTCAGAGCTTACTCAGCACCGTGCTGGGATCGCCATATTATAGCATCAGTGTTTCGTACCCAACTAGCTGAGATCACCGCACAGCTCTTATCATGCCACGGTGAAACACAAACATGACTCATGTCTTGGCAAGATAATGTGTTGTACAAGTCACTGATCACTGGCAGCTGATCACCCGCATGGTACCGCGACCTTCATGAACCCAACCAACGTTGGACCCAACCCAAAGCAACTCAGCAAGCAGCGTGCAGATGCAGGCTAGTGCTGCAGCCTGCGGCGTCAGCGTAGTGCATGATGCAAACATCTTCACTGTTGGCGAACCGTTGGGTTCTGGTTTCCGAATTGCTTGGCTGCCTTGGCCTCAATTTCTGCTATTTTCTTCCTGATCTCTTCTTGCTTTTTCCAAAGTGCGTCCATTGACGCATCCTCTGCCCACATGTCATCACCCAGAAGGTCCATAGGTGCTGACACAACCAGGAAGGGCCTGGGCATGTGGTTCACGGCCAGCTGGGACACAACCTCTGCTGCTGTTGCTGTGTGTGCCCAGGTGTTGACTGGGATGGGGTAGTAATTGTGGCCAAAGGGACTGCAGGGCAGCAGACAGATCGTACTGGTGAGTACCAGGATCTACAAGCTGTGTGTGGCCTGTCGTTTGTGCGGGTTGCTGTTATAATGACACCAGTCACACAGGTGGGACAGAGAAGGCCAGTAGAAGGCCAAGCAGGGCTGGGCCATCAGCGCCCACAAAAACACTTGCAGCCTACTTTGCATAGTTAAGCATGAAACCAACAATGAACCATGGCCCATCGCATACGCGAAGCACGTGCTGGGAAGTGCCAGCCTGCACGTGCACGTGGGATCCCTTTGGTCTGCATGTGACACTGCGTTCAAGCGTACCTGCAGCGCAGCACATGCGAGATGGTCCAGCCTTGATAGTAGCGAAGCTTCTGGTCTGCATGAAGAGGGCCATTCTCGGCGAGGCTTGGACTTTGCTTGACTTGACCGGACACGAAAGAGCGCAAGCACTTGGGTGGTTGAACAAGGAGACTTGAAAAGTAACTTGGTTGTTGTGCGGCACACTGCAGCCTATAAGCACTGTCAGTGCTTGGGTTTAGTAGGGCTCGTGGAACGCTGGAAGAATGCCACACGAAGGCCGATGCAGCAGGCACCAGAGTTCTCCATGCATCGCCTTATTTCATCCTTGCTCTTTTTTGCATGCAGGCACTGCACCTCGTTACCCAGAGCAGCACTCCAGCCTGCCTGAATCAGGTCATGACCTTCACCTGGCCTTCAACAGTGACTTCCGGATGGAAGCAAAGGTCACCTGCTGAGCAAGGCTTGATATTCTCGAGGGCTCTCGCCATCGTATCAACGTATGATCACCAACCAGTCCCTGTGCACAGCCATCACTGCCTTCCTGGCATGGCCAGAGGCCCTCTTGTTGCAGGTTGGGGGCAGTCTCCTGCAGGCAGCTGCCAAGCACTGGGGTGGGGTGTGGCAGGGAGGGGAGGAGACCAGCAGCAGCTGTGCAGTGCTTTCATTGCCTTGTAAGAGACATTTGGTCCAAAAGACCGTCCAAGGGCCTTGACTTTGCTGGTCAGCAATCTAAAAGAGTAAGCAACCTGGGGCCCAGAGCCCATGGCCAAGTGTCAAGGGCAATCGGACTGGATGATGCAGGGCCTGGGGCCTCGAGCTGCATTGCAGTCGGCGTACGTCATGGGGCTAAAAGGGAGTGTGCACACTTTGGGGTCCACTCGTCATTTGCTGGGGATTACAAACCCCATTGGTGTGACTTGATGTTGCTGCGACGGTTGCGCCGAGGGTTTTGCCCCAAGGCTGACACCGTGTCAGGGTGTGGCACACCCTGCCAAGTCTGTTGTAATAAGATCTGTCAAGTCCTGCCAAGTCTGTTGTCCATGCGCATATGCATGTTGCCTACGCCTGTTGCCTTGCTGCCGTCTCATATACCGCATACCCACTCCAGCCTGGGATTCGGGATGGGTACTCACTCGAGCCTGGGGTTGAAATGGGTAGGCTGCACAGCCAGTGCATTTTGCAAGTAACGTGGTCCTGCCAGTAGATTAATTGTGTACTGGGGCAACATGATATGCAGCCCTTACTGACAATAACATGTGACGTACCAATCTGTTGCCATGCCTGCTGCCCTTCTCCCCAGGGGCGGCCTCCAAAAAAACTTGCACCACCCGCCCTGTGCAGCCTACAATCACCGTGCATTGTGTGAAAACATGTGTGACAACATAAGGATGCGCTGGCAGGGAACCATTCTTCACTGTCACAGCAGCAACACCGGCACGTTACAAAGCGAGCGCCACAGACAATTCAAAAACCATCAAGGGTGTTTGTTAGCTAGCACAGTTTATAGCATGGCATGGCACCAGCCTGATGCACCACCACAACCGACTGTCCCACCTGACTATAGTGATGCATGTGATCAGCATTGGGAAGGCCCTTGCATTGCGCTGTACACGCATACACCACACATCACAACACACGCACCCACATTGTGCCAAAGAGAGCCAGAAGGGGACCACAATGCTCTGCGCTATTCCGCCAGATTGCTGCGTCCAAACAAACCCAGTTGCGTACTTCAGCAACAACAGCATTGACGGGCAACACACTAAACCTCCTGGTGCAGCAGCTACCGGCAACATGCGCCAACCAAATCCACCTGCAGTGCACAGAGCAAAAAGCAGCACGACACACACAAAACGGGCAGATGTCAGAGTCAGGTGGTAACATAGCGCAGGTGAAGGGCATTTGCAGTTGCTGGGAAGGACCTGAAAACGGCCTTCACATGGAAAGCACAAAGCATGACACATGATGTGTTCGACAGCAGCTGAAGCTGCAGCATCTATTGCATGGCCACCACAATCAGCTGACCATCAGGGGGGGGGGGGGGGCACTACGTGGTGGGGGTTGCCTGAAGCATACTATGCTATACTATACTATGATTGTAGTACAATCTGAGACGTGCCCTGGCACCCCCGCCGTGTGCCGCGCGTGGATCGACAATGTACGGCGTTTTGCTGCCGTGTTGCTACTGTGTTTCAACATGCCGAACAGTCGGCCCTGGCACACACTTTGTACAAAATGAAAGTGCGCAGAGCACGCTTGCTTGGCCTTACTATGGGTATTTGACTGACTTTGTTCTGTTTCTTGTGTCCACACTGGTATAGTTGCCTGCCCTCATCTCTGCACACAATAGGTTCCTAGCATGGCTGGCACTTGCTGCAATTCTGGTGGTTCTGCCTTCTTTGGTCAACCCGGTGTAGGTGGTGCAAACCACCGCAGGGGAGACAACTTATGAGGTTCACCTGGCTCGATCCTGGTGGGCAATGCCATTGTTGTTTGGCGAAAATGTCCATGTAACATACTCCCCCAATAGTGCCAACTCACCATCAGTCTGCAAGCCCTGCAAATGCCTGCTGTGCCACGGCAGGGTCGGGCTGCTCCAGGTAGAGCTGCAACAGCTGGCGCCACACAGGCTCGTCACCAGGATCCTGCAGCCATAGGCAGTCGAACAGCATTGCAGCATTACATCACAGTTGAACAAAACTGCATGGTGATCATTATCAGGTGCAGGGGTGCAAGCAACTGAAGGGGGTTAGGGTATGCCCATGCAACAGTGCTTATGCGAGCAATGTTGCCGGCACCGGCATTTATGCCCAAGAATCCGCTGTTGGTGCCAGACAGCAGGCCAGTCACTGGAACGCGCAGCAAGCGAGGCAGAAACTCAGCGTCAGGCATGCAAAAAACACATGTAACACATGTAATGCGGCACAGAAGGGCAGTCACTGGGTAAGCGCAACAGGACAAGGCACGGCATGCGACCCACATGGGAACGTCAGACTCACCTTGCTATCCAGCCTGTGCTGGCGCCCGCGACAGCAATCAACACTGAGTGATGTCAGTTGCTTCAGCCGGGTCAGCTGCAGCAGCTGCCCTTCCAACAGGGATGGCACACTCAACTCCTTCAACCCCGTCAGCTGACACAGGGCCTCCAGATCAGTGGCGCTTGTGGCAGCATCATCACCCAAGTGCAGTGTGTGCAGTTCGCTCAGCCCCTGCAGAGGCCCCAGCAGCTCTCCGCAGCCCACCAAACCCTGCACGTCCAGACGCTGTAGGCGACGGCAGCAGCTGGTGAGGCGGGTGCCGTCAGGGGGTGGCCGGTAGAATCCCATCCGTGCAATGCTAAGTTCCTGCAAGTGCGGCAGCTCCCTGCCCGCAGGGAACATGTGCTGCCACACCCCTGCTGCCGCCCAGCTGCTGCTGACATCTAGGTACTGAAGTCGGCTGCTGGCTGTCAGGCTTGAGAAGGCGGCTGCAGGTGGGTTGCCGTCCCAAGAATGCTTGAGGGTGTGTGCCAGGTGGAGGTGAGTTAGCTGGTGCATTTGCTGCAGCTGGGACAACAGCTGCGCCGTCGCTATCATACCACCGTCATGCTGTAGTTTACAGGACGACAGGTGCAGGTGCTGCAGCTTGGTCTTGCCAGCTAGTGCACCTGGCTGTAACCATGCACCCTCCAGCACGAGGCACGTGAGATGGCAGGCCCCTGACAGCTCGTCCGCAGTGACTCTGCAATGCTGGAAAGCCAGCCGCAGGTCGGCCAGGCGGGTGAGGGCCTGCAGGGGCTGCAGTACAGGGCTGACACGGTCAACACCTATCACTATCATGCCAGCAAGCTCAAGGTGTGTGAGCTGCGGCAACCCCTGCAGCACAGTAGCTTGAAGCCAGTTGTGTGCGCCACCACCAGTGCTGAAGCTCCACGAGTTGTCGATGCTGAGGTGCTCTAGCCCAGGCAGCTGCGCTAGTGTTGCTGCCAGGCCTTCATCATCATCAAACAGCCTGCATTCGCAGAGCTGCAGGTGCTTGAGGGATGGTAGTGCACCCGCAGCAGGAGACCCCAGCGCACTCTGCAAGCCAACCCCCGGCTGCAGCCTCACGTTCATGTCTTCAAGCTGCAGGCTGCTGAGCTGGATGTGGGGGGCCAACTGGCACAGGTTGAGTGTAGGGGTCCTCCCCACCACTGCGTCCCGCCCGCTGAGATTCAAGCTGTTGATGTGCTGGCCGTGCTTGCTGAGGTAGCCCAGCACACTCTGCAGCAGCTCCTCGTGAAGCTTCTTGACTGTGATGCTGTGCACAACTTCCACTGCTGCCTGATGTAGCCTGCTGTGGGCCCTGGCGGCGCTGAACAAGCTGCGCTGGTCGTCTGTGAAGAGCTGCAGGACTGCCAGCAGGCAGGGGTCTGGCAGCGCCAGCAGCGCTGACTCAGACTGAACTGCCATCCTCTGTACAAGCACCCTGCACATAGGAAAGCCAGTATTCGTCTCTTTAAGTCAATCGTACGTGTCTCTTTAAGTCAATCGGACGTATAATGAATTTTGAAGGTAAAGACACAGCAGCCAAGGGAGGCATGCCCAACACAGCAGCAGTGGTCGCTTGGATGTACATGCCATGATGACATGGCTACCTCAAGTGCACCTGTGCTTCCATGAGCTGACCGATTACCTGTCCAAAGCCTAGTGGTATGGGCAGTGGACAGCTTCGAGGTCGGTGGTTTGAGAAACTGCTTGCAACAGCTGATGAGCAGCACTGATTGCAACTGTGCTGGTAGCAGCTCGTAGACAGGGGAGGACTCGCAGATAGATAAACAAATGTTTGCTTCCGTCAATTACCGTATCTGAGTCTGTGAAACGCCGTTTCTTCGGGCAGGTTGAATTTGAATGTTGCTGACAGCTGCGGTACAAGAGTGTCCACTACTTGGATCGCACCCTCTGCTTGGATGACCTGACAGATAACTGTTTGGTCGCGTGCAGAAAGCAGCCGTATACAAACAAAAATGGAACCCTTGGGGGCTGGCCAGTTCCCGCCATGAAATCAGCCCCCCCTCCCAGCACACAACCACCATCATCTGCACATCCCTTCACCTAGCCTGTGCTGCTCCTCCTTCTGCTGCCACACTGTCGCCAAGAACAACATGCAATGCACGCTGCCTGCCATGTGCAAAGGCTTCCTGCAAGCCTTCGAGCCGAGCCAGCTCCTGCTTCAGGGACTGCAGCTCTGCCACAGCAGCAATAACAGCAGGGTCCTGCATGCATGCAAGTACAACATGAAGGGGCATGGGATGACTTGTGGGCAACGTAACAACGTTGTTACAGGAACCCACACGGTGCCCGTTCCAGGGCATGCCCATGGCTGTCTTGGGCTGCCTGCACGTCATGGCAGGTCAAACACTGTCTGGCCAGCACAGAACACAGCGACAAGTGCTGCAGACTGCAAGCAGTACGAAGCAATCTGCGGTAGCAGGATAAGATGTACGCAGTTTGTTGGCGCGCTGAGTGACTACCAGATGGTGCGAAAGCACCGCTAGGTGTCAACTCTGGGGCGGATGTCTGTTTAGGGCCGCTGCAACCCTGGCCACAAGCAGACCCCCCATAGACACGCCAAATAATATGCTACAGAACCCAGTGACGGAACAGGCTGTGAGTTATAGCGCTGCTATTCAATAGCGCAAGAATCTGCGCGGAAGAGCATGCCGACGCCGCTTGTGACAAGCAAGACCACCCTCCCACACACACACCACCCTGCCCGGCCGCACCTTGTTCCCCAGCCCTTGTCTGGTCTTCAGCTCCCTCACAGCATCAGCCTGCTGCCTGACTGCATCTGCTGCCGCCTGCAGCGCCGCACTGTCTGGAATGTCAGCGGGCATCACCCTGGGCCAGCCTGGCACTCCTACTGCTCCATCACCCCAGCCCCAACTGTCAAATAGCAGGGCCAGGCCGAAGGGGGCATCTGCAACACGATAGTAGGACAAGATGAAACCATGGCAGCAGCAGGGGTGGCAGCATCTGTTAGTGGCTGGGAAGTCGCTGAAGGGAGCATGGCTGGCCAACAAACCAGGTTCACACAAACCAGCCCTCCCCAAACTGAAGCTTGTTCCATGCCACAGTACCTCTGGAAATTACTTTTGCAGCTGCAAAGCCACTGCTTGAGTATCTCCCTAGCAACATGCTGTTAGGCTGCCAGGCGTGTGCTGCGCTGCCTCTAGCACACAGACAGCTGGACCTTCCGCTGCCAAACTCACCATTAGGAGATGCTATGGGGACACACAGTAGCTCAGGTATGCTCAGAGACCACTGCTGCTGCTGCTGCTGCTGCTGCTGCTGCTGAAGGGCTTGAGGGTCCAACTGCCAGTTGACGCCTTGTAACACCCTGAGTGACTGTTGTTGCTGCTGCTCCACAGACCCTGGATGCTGCTGCTGCTGCTGCTGCTGCTGCTGCTGCTGCTGCTGCTGCTGTCGATGCTGCACATGAGGCGGCTGCTGGTTTACTTGCAGCAGCAGCTGCTCAACAACAGGAGGAACAGGCAACACGAGCCCCTCAACCCGCTGCTGCAGCTGCTGCTGTTGGCTTGCCAGAATGTCCCTGGCTGCTGAATTGGCATACAACACAGCTCTGACCGCCGCAACATCCCCTCTGGAACTGCTCTGACTACTGCTGGAGTCAACGGCGCGATCGCTGCTGCTGCTGCTGCTGCTGCTGTCCAGCACCAAGCATGCATAGCCTGCCTTGTCCAGCAGCTCCACCCCCTGCAGCAACTGCTCTCGGGATAGCAGCGACCTGCACAGAGTGATGAAAGCACACACAGTACGATACACAGCACCATGTAAGGCGATGGGACATTGGGTGGCTGATGCAAAGGGAACAAGTGCTCAAGTGACAACTGCATGTAGCTTGCCCCGTACCTAGTTATGGCCAGCCTGAGTGCTGATGTCAAACCAGCAGTGCTGTCAGGGGTGTGAGCAGGGGGGGGGGGGGGCTGAAGCTTGGGCTAAAGCACGTCAATACACTGATATCAACCGCAGCTGTGGAGTGCTTGGCATGTTCCCCCACCATTCCCTCATCACCCCACCCCACCACACACACTGCCCACCATTGGCTGGCGCGTCTCAAGTCTTTGCCACCCCAACTGCTGAGACCAAGCTGCCAAAGTATCAAGCATGTAGGAGAGACAGGTGAACGCCACCAACGGATGCTGTGCTTTGCTATTTCAGTACAGAGGTAGCCACCCCACTGACATCCACATCACTGCGTGTTGCTGACCCAGTGTCCTCCCACCTCACCTGCCAGTCTGCCTTTTGATGTTCTCATTCAACAGCAGCACCACACTGAGATCCCGAGCGTGCTGCTGCTGCTGTTGTTGATGCTGCTGCTGCTGCTGCTGCTGCTGCTGCTGCTGCTGCTGCTGTGGTGCAGGCTCGGAGGCCTGCAGGGCCGCAGCGGCTGCGACCAAGCTGCTGCTGCTCCTCCAGCTGCATCTGCTGTGTATCCTGCGCGTGCATGCCGCATGCTGCTGCACGCTGAATGAACTTGATTGAAACTGTAAGTGTCGCATAATTGATACACGAACGTGGATGTCTGTGTTGGTAAGTGCCACCGGATACCTGCTGATTGATTGAGTCGCTGCTGCTGCTACTGCTGCCAGATGGGATGTTGCTATCAGAGCACTCTGAGGCAGCATGAAACAGCAGGATGTACTCCTACAACTGTTTTGGTCGTTCTGGAGTGTGCAGCCACCGCGAAGACAATCGCCTGCAACAACCACCAATGGCAGTTATGGTTTAGTCATTGCACTGCCAACAGATCTTCCACATTCACCAGCGTTAACGCACTGCTTTCATTTGCGGTACCTACAGCGGGGCTGCTGGTCTTCCTGGCGTGCTTCGATCTTTCCAGCCAAAGTGTAGTGCAGTGATCTGACCCATGTCTCACAGGCTGTCCACCTCCACCCAGGCTCCCCAAAGCCTTACAAAAGCCATTAGCGGGCGCATTAGGGCGTCACCAAGGCCCTTCAGCAGCAGTAGCTGTGGGCCCAGGAGTGCAGCAGCATCTGCAGTGTCACTCAGTGCTGTCCCAAGGTGTGGTCACCGCAGCAACCTGGCTTTTTATTGCCAAGGAACCAATGTTAGAGCGCCTTTGTGTCCAAACGTGTTTTCCTTATGATAAGAGCCAGTTTGAGGCTGACAAAGCTTGCTGTCTGCCCATTCTGCCCATTACCCTTCCATGTTCCCGCCCAGCCACAAGTCCAGCCTCAGCCACTGTATGCACAGACCTTGATGCATTCGTTCATTTGGCTTTGCAATTAGGCACCTTTTTCCAAACCTGTTGCCACACAGCCTGGGCAGTGCAGCATCGTAGCCACACAATCCCCCTCCTTCCCCAAAATGGTATGGCAATGACAAGATCAACCAGCCGCCTCTAGTCAGCCAACACACGGCCATCCTCTCCCACCTGCACTTTCTTTTCAGTACAATCCGACAACATACTGTTTGGCCTTTCAGTTGTTTGACACTGTATGTAACATTGTGCGCAACTTGCAGGCGTCAGCTGCTAGCAGCAGGCAGCACACTCCTCACCGCAGCAGCAGCAGCAGGCCGCCCCGGCTCCGCAGTAGCCATGGCAGCAGCAGCAGCAGCAGCTGGTCCCAGCAGCCAGGACCTGCTGATTGTGGGTCCCGGTGTGTTGGGCTCCTACCTGGGTGTGTTGTGGAAGGAGGCATTCCCTGGCAGCACTGTCACTGCACAGACCAACACAACAAACAGTCATGACAGGTGTGTATGGCCCTGTGAATAGGTGGTCCCTGGGGGAGGATGGGTGGGGAAGGATGCCTGGAGATTGGGAGGCGGCAGCGGCAGCAGCCCGGGGGGGGGGGGGGGGCAGGCATTCCCTGGCAGCACTGTCACTGCACAGACCAACACAACAAATAGCCACGACAGGTGTGTGTGGTCCTGTGGATGAGTGGTTCGGGGGGTAAGGAGGGGGGTGGGTGGCAGGGAGGCCTAGAGGATGGGAGCATCACAGCTGCAGCAGCAGGGGATAGGGGTGGGGATGGGCTTGGAAGGAGGCATTCCCTGGCAGCACTGTCACTGCACAGACCAACACTACAAACAGCCACGACAGGTGGGTGTGATTCTGTGGGTCTGGGGGTGAGGGGGGGGGGATGATAGTGCGGCCAATTTTTGTACTTGCGTGTGTGTTGAGCAGGGTAGGGCAGCGTGCAGGTGAAAGCATCACTGGGATAGTGCTGCTTTTGGGGAGAGAAGCTGGGGGTGACACAGTAAAGCACACACCACCAACTTGGAGGCACCGCAGCAGCAACAGCAGCAGCAGCGGCAGCAGCAGGGGGGGGGGGGTTGAAGGAGGGTTCCCCTGGCAGCACTGTCACTGTACACAACAAACAGCCATGACGGGTTGGGTGGGCTGTCCTTGGGAGGGGGGGGGGGGGGGGGGGAGAGGAGCGGGGCAGGTGAGAGGCAGTGTGGAGGGGGGGTGTCAGCGGTTGGGTTGTTGATACCAGCCACATGGTGGCGTGTTGTTTGCCACCCCTATCAGCACGGTTGCGTTGCTTGTTGGGGAAGATAAGTGGGGGAGGAGGTTGCATGCAGTGAGCAGATGTGAGGCAACAATGCTACAAACACACGCTTCGCATGCGATCCATCAGCAGCCGCTGCTATGCAGACCCCCTCAGCAACATGCACACTGTTGTGGTATGTCCTCAGCACACGTATCTTGCACATACCTACCCTCATGTCTACCCACTGCCCGCACAAGTTGCGTGAGATCAGTGGAGATCCCGGACCTGTGATGCCCCCCCCCCCCCCCCACACACACACACCACCGCCACGACTAATCGCCCTGTCTCATGTCCCCTCGCCTCCCCACACCACCCCACGCACACCAATCACTCACAGGTTGCGTGAGATGGGTCTGGAGCCTGTGACGCGTGATGGCGCCCCTGCTGGCAAGCAGTACCCCTACGTGCTGTTTGCTGCACCACCATCAGGCAGCGAGGACTACCAGGAGCGGTGAGGAGGGGGAGGGGGGCTCACCCTGTGGCTGCTTGATTTATGCGTGCATGTGCAAGCGTGGGTGTGTCAGTGTGTGTGGAGTTGGTGGGAGGAAAGGCAGGACAGACAGTTTTGCAAGTGTGTAACTGAACGGGGTTGGCGGGGCGGGGTGGGGTTGGAGGGGGGGGGTGAGTGGGTGGGTGCGTGGTGCCACCGTGTCAAGGGGGCAAGGTGCCGCATCCCCAGGGGTCGAATATCTTGATCAAGTTAAGTTCCACACACCCAGTCCATGCTTCACACTGCTTGCTGCTGCTGCCGTCACTGTTGCTGCTGCCGCATGGCCACTGCTTCTGCCCTCCTGCAGGTGTCTGCTGCCACCCAGCAGTGGGACGGCACCGGCAGCTTTGTGTTCACCAGCAGCATGAGTGTCTGCGCAACAGACGACGGGGGAGAGGTCAACGAGAACTGCCCCCTCGTGCCACAGGGCAAGGCACCCAGCACTGACAGGTGTGTGTGTGTGTGGGGGGGGGGGGGGGTGGAAGGGCCTGATATCTTGCCAGCAGCGGAGAGAGTGTGTGTGGGGGTTGGGGGGTGGTAAGGTCGAAACACGCATGATGGGGCAGAGTGGGCGTGATGCACAGGTACTGCATTTATGATTTAGTCGCCTACCCTGCCTAGGACAGTGAGGGTCAATGTCTTGACACACCAGGCGCGCATGGTGCCACAGGGCATGGCACCCAGCACTGACAGGTGTGTGGGCGTGGGGGTGGGGGGGGGGGGGAGGGGGAAGGGCATGATATCTTTCCAGCAGCGTGTGTGGGTGTGTGGGTGTGTGGGGGAAGGGGGGAGGGGTAAGGCCGAAACGGGCATGATGAAGCAGAGTGGGCGTGATGCGCAGGTACTGCATTTATAATTTAGTCGCCTACCCTGCCTATGACAGTGAGGGTCAATGTCTTGACACACCAGGCGCGCATGGTGCCACAGGGCAAGGCACCCAGCACTGACAGGTGGGTGGGCGTGGGGGGTCCGGGACTGGCGGAGGGGTGGGGGTGAGGGTCAGGGAGTGGAGGGGTGGGGGGTGGGGGTGGGGGTGAGGGAGGGCATGTGTGAAAGTCAGACTGCGCACTGGGACAAGCAGTGGTGTCAAGCATTGCTATACAGGAACACGACCATGGTACTTGAACAGCTAAGCGACCATCTGGTGCTGTCTGTGCTTTGTCGGCTGGATCCCACTGACTCATGCTGTCCAAAGTCAGGCCTTCAAGAGTGCGCACCGGCCATCACTTCACCATTTTGCCATTTATGGCTCACATACCCACCTCCCTTCCCTTGTATACATCTCTGTCTGCTTCTCAAGTCAGCTGTCAGCTGCTCATGTCGTCAAGTAGTGTTGCATGAAGAGGTAACTCAGCCTACCTGCGTATCCCTGTGACACCTTGACACCCCCCCCCCTTTTCACACATGAATGTGACGCACCCCTCCCCCCCCCCCCCCGCCCTGTCATGCAGGCTGCTGGGTGCTGAGTCAGCTGCGCTGTCTGCTGGCGGCAATGTGCTGAGGCTGGTGGGGCTGTACCACGCGGGACGCGGCCCACACACCTTCTTCATCAAAATGGTGAGGCAGGCTCACATGTTGACCATTCTACCAGACTGCCAGTGGCATCAGCCGGCCAAACTGCCAGGCATCCAGGCATTGCAGGGGTCATTTAGACTCTGCCAGTCAGCAAGGGGTGTCATGGATGTGTTGTTTGCAGCAGCCTGTTCTAGTGCTGACCTGCAGGATGGCGCTGCAAATCTGCACTGTCAACATTTCCGCTGCTCCCCATACTGGCCTCGCGCAGTTTGAGCTCGTGTGCTATGGCGCTTGCGCCCTCAAAACTCTGTGTCTTGGAAAAAAGCTGCAGTTTCTCTACATCCTGATCGCTGCTGGCTGCTGCTGGTCATTCCATGTATGCCCTGTTCCACCTGTGTCGCTATGCAGGGTGAGGTAGCCCGCTACAGCGGCTACACCGTCAACATGTTGCACTACGAAGACGCAGCCCGTCTCGCCCTCGCCATCCTGCGGGGCGACGGCAGCAGCGACAGCAGCTACCGCGGCAAGGTCTTCGTGGGCACCGATGGCCACCCACTGACCTTCCAGGAGATGGTAGATGCCTGCTTTGAATCCGGGCTCTTTGGCCAGGGCAGTGTGAAGTTCACAGGGACGCCAGAAACCAGCGGGCTGGGAAGATTGTGAAGAATGAGTCCACGCGGAAGCAGCTGGGTGGGTGGGTGCCGAGGTATGAGAGCTTCAAGTCTTTCTTCTTGGAAAACAAGGGTAAGGATTACTACAACAGCGGGGCACAGACGGCGGTGGGGGCACCCCACCAGGGATGAGGAGTGAGGAAGGCATGTGTGCTGTGGGGATGCAGCACAGGTGTGTCAATTGCCCGTAGGCGAGTGGTGTGCTCTGCAAAGAGCCACTGTGTTTGAGAATGTGCTGATGCATTGTGTGAGCTTGTGCTGCCAGTGGCTTGGCCAAGCTGCAGTTCAGGTTTGTAAAGCGCATGTTTCAACCATCTTTCACTGCTGCAGCAGCACTGAGGCTGTCTGGTGAGCACACATATCATGTCTGGATTGACCACAGATCCAATTAACTGCTTGAACAGTGGTGCAGCAAGAGATAAGTCCAAGCACGCTTGCGGGAAAAATGGAAGTTAATCACTATGTCAGGCTGTTGATCGGTCCAACGGGTAACGCTGCTGAGCAATTGCTACAGTGCTATATATAAATGCTACAGCTCGTGAGTAGTGCTACAGCTCATGCGTACCTTCACACTGACTCTGGCTGCCCAGACCACACAATTTTTATCACGCAACTAATCTTTCTTTTTCAGAAGTTTTTCGAATCATTCGGCACGCTGTCACTGCTTGAACGACGTCGACTGCAAATGCTGACAGACCAAAGTCGTCCACATATCGATCAAAGCAGCTCTGGCTGAAAGGTTTGCTTGTAAGCAAGCTATCTGCGTGTACCGGCGGAGACTACTGGGATCCACTCCTACTGCGCATTGCTTCTGCGCATTGTGCTGAGGTGGCAGTCTCGACGCAGGCTTGGGCTCGTAGCAGAGGCCACCGACAAAGGTAGGATCTCAGCCAATTCGTGTTGCTCGCTTTGCGTTAAATGGTGCCCGTCAGCTTGTCAGACAATGCCTGGGAAGCAGCAGTTGGACACCTGGCGTCACTGCTGCTGCCAGGTGTCCATATATACCTGCTCACAAGGGCAGTTGTTCGATGACCTGGCACCTGACCGCCCCCAAATATGGAGACATAAACACCAATGATACCGCCACCGCAAGACACAACCGTACTCCATGCTGTCTGACCCATCATGTACTCTATTGTGCTGTTCTGACCCATGCCCAGGTTCAGCCTTGTTTTGCAGTGTGACTCTATCCGTTGCAAATTGAGCCCGCCAACCACCTGCACAGATTGACACCTGTAGCCCGGCCTGGCTCTCCTCACACGACGGGGATGACAACTGCGGCTTCCAACGGCAGGATGCACAAGCGAGTGAGGTAACCTTGGAATTGTTGGCAGAATGTACTTCTGGTCCAAGGCTTGCCAAGGACTCCTTGCTTGTCAAGCTCCTCTGTTGAACAGGGTTGCCACAAAAAAAAGTTGATTGTCAGCTCATACCTGAGTTCTTCCCTTTCAAAGGGCCTGGCGGCCAGGCCACCTCATGCGTCGCACGTGGCAATGACCACAACAACCATGCCCCTCTGATGCCTACACCATCAAGGCGTTTGTGTGGGTGTTCACATGTGCGTGTGTGTTGCACAGGATGCCGTACTTGGCCAGGCTGTTGGAGATGGCGCATGACATTGAAGTGCAACAAGAGGAAGCAGAGGCACCATTCATGCTGCGGGAGCTGCCTGAGGACTTTCTGGAGCAGTCCTTCCTACCAGGCGTGCTGCAGTGCTTCGCAGCTGACGACCTGCACAGCTTTTTCAGTGCTGCTAGGGCACACAGCCGGCTGCGCGCGGCAGCTGCCACAGTACTGCGCAACATCACAACAAGCGTGTGTGATCAGGAGCAGGCAGATAGCCTGCTGCTGTACCTCGACAACCATGGCCGCAACATAGACAACCTCAACCTCTTGAGCTGCGACCGGTTGGTCGAGTTGCGCCACCTGCCGCCCAACCTGCAGCTCAGCAGCCTGCAGCTCAATGGGTGTATGCTGCAGCTGCGGCCAGATGATGGCTTCCCAGGCGTGCTGGGGAGCGCTGCAGGAATGGGCTGGAGCACCTCAGCATCGACAATGTCCATGGTACATACTACGAAGGCGAGCAATTGTGGTTCCCGGCTGCCGTATTGCAGCCGCTGCAGCAGCTCACCTACCTCGAGCTTGCAGAGGTTGGGCTGCTGGGCCCTGATGAGGCCAGCCCTGCTCTACAACCCCTGCAAGCATTAACCCAGCTGGCTGACCTACGGGTCCGAGCTTGGATTTTCGCAGAAGATGACAGCATCACTGCCAGCATGCTATCAAACGCACATCATCTCACGCGCTTGCAGGTGTCCGTGTGTGAATGCGGCTTTCAGCCAGGTGCTTTGGCTGGCATGACCCAGATGCAGCACCTCGAACTACGCGACTGCTTCCTGGGTGCACTTGATGCTGAGTCCGCAACAGCTGCGCAGCATGCATCTGAAGTAGCACAACTGTTGTCCCACCTGCAGCACATGCAGCAGCTAACACACCTCAGCCTGACAGGGAGCACCCTGACAGCTCGAGACGAGGGCAACCCCCCTGTTGCAGCCTACTCCGCCCTGACGGCAAGCAGCAAGCTGCAGCACCTCAGCTTGGACAAGAGCTTCTTACCATCAGGTGCATGGCAGCACGTCTTTCCTCCCGGCAGGCAGCTGCCGCACTTGCAGGAGCTCAACATCAACGCTGTCAGGGTCCCATTTGACAATCCCCACGCCCAAGCTCCTGATGGCAGCTGCCTTGTCAGCTGCTGCCCTCACTTGCGCACCTTGAAGATGCAGCATTTGCAGTACAGTGTGGACCTGCTGGCCCCACTGACGGGGCTGAGCGAGCTGCACACACTGGAAGTGTCCACCACTGATCTCACAGCAGCTGCCAGCCTGCAGGTGGTGGTGCCTCAGCTCACACAACTGAGGCACCTGGAGATGCACCTGTCCTCAAGTGCAGGAGAGGGGCTGCTGCAGCAGCTGACTCAGCTACAGCAGCTTACTGCTTTGGAATACAGCGGCGCCATGAATGGCCTTTGGAATCGTGTCACGCTGGACGAGGTGAGTCAGAACCAGACCAAGCTTGCTACTAAGGCTACTTTTGTCACCGTGACTAGTTGTACGTAGTACGTTGTCACGGCTGTGGGCCCCATGGCGTAGTGGAAGTCAAGTACAGTTGGTTCGTATCCCGTATCCTTGCCCCAGCCATAGCATGCTGTGGATGTCGACCAGCCACTCCCAGAGTGCTGCTGCCGCTGCTGCTACTGCTGTGGTTGTGCAGGATGCTGATGTGGCGCCTGTGTGGCGCCAGCTGCTTCGGCTCATGCTGGACCACAGGGCCCTTGCAAGTCCACAGCAGGCGGCTGTAGCACCGGCTGAGTGACAGCGAGAGATTCTAAATGACAGCGTCAAGGGAAGCCTTTTGTTGCGATCGAGTGCGGCGCAGTGGCTTCAGGCGCCAACATACCAGTTGGGCGCTGTCAAAGCCGCTGCAGTAGAAAAGCTGGGTTGTTGGGCAAAGTTTGGGCATGTGCATTGGTGGCACAGGAAACAAGCGACAGCAAGCCAGAAAGAGAGGCTTCCGTGAGTGTTGCAGTCACGGCTCCCCGGCAGAGTGAAGCTGGCCACTAAGTGCACAGCTGCAACCTGAGGCATGTTGCAATTATGTTTTGTATGAAACCAATGATGTTCCAGCGGTGTCAACCGGACCATGCTCCACACACATGATGCCATCGATGGTGGGCCTCAGGGAGGGGCAGCTGCATGTGATGCATGCTGCTCAGCATGCCTATGACAGTGGTTGTGAAACTATCATGTTTCTCCAGCACAATGCGTTGCCTTGTAATACACCTACGGTTAAGTTGTATATCAGTTACAGTTACAGTTACAGAAATTGGGCACGGCGAAGCCGTGCAACCCACAAGGGAGCCAGAGGCTCATGGGGTAATCGACACAAAGCCATCAATTTCGAGAATGGAATCAAGAGCATCCAAAACCTCGTCAAACTCTGCATCAAAACAGTGAACAAATTCCTCCGAGCTGTCAACAGGATCACCAAACACAACTTCGTCAGGTGGCTCTTCCAGTGCTCGCTGTTCGCATGCATTGATAAGCGACGCTACCCAACGCGGATTCTGTGCCATAAACTGTCGCATTGCATCGCCGGGTAGCTCAGCCGGCTGGAGGGCCGACCAACCCCCGAACGCTGCAAATAGGGGAGCATGCAGCTGACGGGGCACTTGCTGGCCGCTGCACTCAAACACGACATGAAATTCGTCCCCCACTCCTTCACCACAGAGCTGGCACGTGCGCTGGGACCGCGGACGATTAGTCCAGCGACCCGTAGCAACCTCAAAGTTATGAGCTCCGAGCCTGAATGCTGCCAATGACCGAGCATGCTGTGCAGGGATACCGGCCGTGGCGGCCACATAGCCTGGGACCTTAGATACACAACCACTAGAATAATCATCAGCCACAGGTGCTGAAGCAAACCAGTGCTCGTACGTGCTGAGGGCCACGGCGCTCGACGGAGCACTACGAGGGTCGCTCGGTGCAGCAGAAAAACCTTGGCACCACCAGGAATCGAAGGCAGACAGCACATCAGCAATTGGCAAACGCACTCTCTCATCGCCTGCACGCAGGCCAGCTGAGGGCAAAGGGTACCTGATGTGACGCAGAAAGGATTCCAAACCAACCGACCACAACTGCTGAGGGCGGTATTGCATAGAAACGTTCTCACACATGGCGGCAGCCAGTGGGTCAGTGGCTGGCAACTCAGCAACACGATTCCACAGCTGGACAGAGGAGCGCAACCAGGACCGTGCCAAAGGCTGTACTCCAAACTCACGCAACAACAACTCACGGCGGGTGCTCTTTCGCAGGTTGCCGCCCAGGCGACGCAGGAAAACCAAAAGGGGTCGGTGCAAAGGGAGGTCCAAGCACTTAGCTGGTGTAGAACACGACTTGAGGGCAGAGGGGCCCCACACCTCGCTACAGTATGACAGTATAGGGGACACCAGAGACTCAAACAGGGACACACGAAGTTGCAGGGTCGGCATCTGCATGGACTTGCAGCGCGACATTAGACACCACATGGCCCTCATAGCAGCCGCTGACAGGGCAGGTATGCATGCAGAGACCCCCCGTACCGCTGAAAGTGATGCCCAGGTAGCGGAACTCTGATACAACAGGGAGCTGGGCCCCAGCAATGACCCATCCATCACGAGGCACATGTGTGCCAACCTTCGGCTTGCGCCGCCCAAACACCACCACAGCAGACTTGTCCACATTGACATGCAAAGAGCTGGCATCACAGAACTCTTGAAGGGCATCTAGCAGGGTCTGCAGATCCTCAGGTGACGATGCAAGCAGTGTCAGGTCATCCGCATACAGCAATACTCTCAGCAGACTATCGCCCAGTTGCACCACACAGTGTCGAGCCCGCTCTTGCAACCATGCCTCCACCCTGTCAATGAACAGGCCGAAGAGTAAGGGCGACAGGGGGTCCCCTTGCTTCACACCAATGCAGCTGTCCACAGCATCACCACGTTCCCGGCCACTTTTCACAACCATGGGCGTTTCCCAGTACATACTGACTAGACAAGACAACATATGTCCCCGTGCACCAAGGTCTGCTAGACACTGCATCAGCAAGTCTCGGCGAGCCAAATCATACGCCTTTCGGAAGTCAACAAAGCAGGCGTACAGACGATCAGACTTCTGGCACCTGTCAACCAAGTGCTTGAGAACAAACACATGGTTGTTGGTGCACTTGCCGTCCCTAAACCCTGCCTGCCATATCATAAAGGGCATCAAGGGCATGATGCCCTTATGTGGTCTGCTTTGTCAAGTTTGCATGGCATGCCTGCCAGAAGAAGGGGGTTACAGGGCGACACACGCAGCTACGCTGCAATGACACCCAGCATCGGAAGGGAACCAAAGTCCTTTGCAGGACCCACAAGGACGGGAACAGACAGCACGGAAAGGAGAGAACCCGCCACCATAGATGTCTGCAGAGGAGACTGTCTGAAAGGAGGGGACCACAGGCAAGGCTTCAACCCCACAAAGCCAGCCACACAGACAAGAGGGCTTCCACCAGTACCAAGCCGAACACACACACCCATGCCCCCGGGGCGACCACTTCGAACACAATGTGGAAGAAAGGCTCCAGCTGTGTTGCGATACACACCCCCAAGACAGGTGCCCGGGGTGTCAGAGCGACACCTTTGTATACCGGGCTGCCCCAAGTCAGCGCGCCCAAGCACCTGCACCGTTCACAGGCCAGCAACACTGCCCCCTACAACCAGGCCCAAGGCCACTGCACGGCCCTTGCCTGCGTTCTGCTGCCACTGCTGCTGCACACCAGCACCTGCCTGCTGACTCAGCGGCATGCCTGCCACGAAGCACCGTACTTCGGGCCGTCATCATGCAACACATACCACCCTTGGAGGATGCTGATCAGTCTTGACAGCCTTGACTTGCAGCAGCGGGCTAGCACAAATGAACATGACTGCATGTCCCTCCACTGCCGCCGCCTGCTTTTTCCCTCTCAACTCATCTTCATACTCTGTTGGTGAGCATGCAACAACGCCAACGCCTGGATGTTACAGCCTGTCAACAAGTGTCACAGGGAAGTTGTGAGATGCAATCAACACACAAGGTGCAAGCACGACAACATTGCAAGATGTTGGGCATGTGCAAATGCTCACTACAAGCACAAAGGCTTGATGAAGTCATGGGCAGCCATGCTAAATCCCAGCAGTGCCCGGCTTGAAGTCAGAGTCATGACAGGAAAAATCCCAGTTCAAAATCGACTTAGTGGGGACATGCAACATCACTGGTGAGCATTTGAAATAGTGGTGCCAAGGGCACTGCTGGAAAACCAGCACTGCCAGACAGATAAGACAACCCAAGGTCACAAGCAAATGTCTGGGCATAGGCAATACCACCAGGTTGCATCCCTTCCAACACAGAGTGCATGCATGGCATGCATACTCGAACCCAGGCATTGGCTGCATCAACAATCAACACACAACAATGTTGATGCCAGGCGGTTGATGCAGCAAGAACAGGCACTGAAACAATCAATAGTAATTGTGCCGCCACTGCCCGGTTGGCTCCCACACCCACTCCTCCCATGGATTCAGATCCTCCTCAGAGTCAGTTGCGTCCCGGTAGAATCCACTCCGCTCCTCGTCACGCTCAGCCTCCCTCTCCCTCGCCTCTTCCACCGTCTCCTCGAATGCAGCCAAGCCCTCCTTGAAGCCTTGAATTGCTCTGGTCAGCAGTGCAAACGGCCCATCAGGCTGCGGCTGGTCTTGCGGATGGCCTTGAAGGATGGCGCTGAGGGGTTGTTGCGGCAGCTGTGCCAGCTCGTCTTCAAGCTCCTTGATGACTTGCCGAGCTGCTGCTGGCGTTGCATTGATCGTACTTTCTTCAGCCCAGTCCATGCCATCATGCCTGCACTTGCAGACCAAACCAGCAACATGCACGGGCGCCAGGGTTCAGGGCCAGGTGCCACCACAGTGCCACAGTGTGTCAAACACGATGCGTGCATGAAGGGTGCCACCACCCTGAAATTGCTCGCTGACTGTGTCAGGCTGTGGCATTTACGCCTTGTCGTACCGTACTAGCGCCATGTCAGATGAGCGCTGTACTGAGCATGTGTTCTGTCTCAAGAGTGTCTATGCTCCCCATACCACCTCTTCCTGATGACGATCACATGTATGTCCATACGTTTCATGTGTACATACACATGCTTCAGACCCGCACCTGTTGTGGCTGTACTCGTCGCTCAGATCTTTTATCAACTTGACTGGGGTCTGCCACCACACGTCGGAAGCGCGGTCAGGAGCGGCCTACAAGAGATAGTGGCAAGGAAGAACAAGAAGCGGCTCTCAGAAACCAGTACACTCTGCCGGTGCGGCGCATACTACACGGGCGAAATACATTACTTGCTCAGGCACCGATGAGGCTGGTCAAGCTAGGCCGGGTTCAATGAGACTGTGCCATGCAGTGTCCACACTTGACCCCACAGGTTATCTTGGTGCAAAGACAACACTTCAGGCATATCAACTCCGTGCACTTGACAGCCTAGGCATGTAGAGGCCACACAAGCACCCACCACAACCTTGAGCCCCACCTTGGCACTGCTGCAGCTGCAACCACACATCGGAGCATACTCCTCTGTGGGAACCCAGACATCCAGCCGCGTGAGCTGCCGCAACTTAGTCATCCCCTGCATCCACCCCAACGGCGAGTGCGCGTCCAACACCATATCAAGCTGCTCAAGCCGACTGCATGCTGCTAGTGCCGCCCAGCCCTCCTGGGCCATCAGCGAATTAACATAGGGCAACTGCAGCTCCTGCAGGCCTGTCAAGGCTGCCAGCGCCCCCACGCTCTGGCTCAACACGTCAGGCTGCATTGATAGTGGGTCATAATTTGCATCCTCCACGTCTCCGGGAAACCGAAGGACCAGCCGCCGCAGCTTGGGGCAGCAGTAGACCATCCGCTGCATGGCTGGCACATTGCGGAGGAGGTGAGGGCCGATGGCAAGGTCCTGAAGGTCTGGCAGCTGGCAGCCTGTGAACATGGTAGTGAAGGCCTGGGAGGGCCATTGCAGCATGTCCTGCTGCAGCTGTAGGGTGGTGAGGTGGCTGGATGCTGTCAAGCAGGCGGCATTTACTGCTGAAAAGGACGCAGCACCTGCAGGCACGCGTGTATGTTGGTGGGTGGGGAAGTAGGGGAAGTAGGGGGCAGGTAGTCTGAGCAGTTGAACACAGCGGAAGCATCAAACTGTACTGAGGCGCTTGCAGTCTTGGCAGCAGCCACTTGAACATGCTGGTTGTAAGATGTCAACATGCACCCTGAGTATGCTGTTGCACCACTGTCAGTCACGGTGATGCCTTGCACGCAAAAGCGAGCAGCCTCCTGGGCTCACAGCTAATCCCAACCTTTGCACGCAGCGCACAGGAGATGGTGCCCAAGTACCCACGGCGCATGCGTCCTTGCTGATGCAAATGGCTACCGTCACCGTCACATGGCACGCGATGTGCAGTCCTCACCTGAGAACGCTACAGCCAGCTCCAAGTGCTCGAGTTTTGTCAGCTCGCAGAATGGCTGCAGCCCCGGGGCCGCCCCGGATGCAGGCCGCAACTCGGCTTCCCTCAGCACCAGCTTACGCGTGCTGCTCATACTGCTTAGCACACTCGATTCAAGGGAGCCCTTGTACTGCAGCTTGAGCTCCTGCAGGGCTGTCAACTGCTGAAGGGCAGGGGGGTTGACCGGCAGGTTTGGAACTGCGACCTCCAGGTGAGTCAGGAAAGCAGGGAGGCTTGCCAGAGTGCTGGAGGGCATGCGGTCGAGGTCCGCGCAAGCCTTGGTCCCCGGCCTGTTCAGCTCCAGGTGCTGCAGCTCTGTGAGGCCACTAATGGCTGCAAACGCTTGGGCGTCACACAGCCCGCCTTGGAGCTTCAAGGCTGTCAGGCGCTGTAGCTGAGGCAGTGCCAAGGCCAGAGCTTTGCACGCTGCGCCGACGTCAGCTTGCTTCTGCTTCTTTCCTGTTCCAGCGGCAATGCACACCAGCTTGCGGAGTGCGGGCATGGCGACAACACCCAGGAAGCTCAAGCCAGTGTGGGCTAGCTCCAAGCTGGTCAGCGCTCCCAGGACGGCTGGTGCTGCTGCCGCTGCTGCTGTTGCTGCGGGTGTTGCAGCTGCTATGCCGTTGATGTTCACGTGCTGCAGGCCTTGAAGGCCCTCCCAAGGTATGCTGCTCCACGCTACTGCTGGCCAGGGCTGGCCCTTCTGCTTGCCGGGGCACCATAGCTCAAGGGTATTGGTGCGGCGGATGTGGGAGGCGTTGGAGCGCAGCCAGGCTGCCAGTGCCATTGCTTTGAGCTGTGTGCATTTGCGGACGATTATCTGCGAACAGGCACAGCGGCAACATCAACACTGCTTGTAGCAAGGTTTGTGGCGCACCAGACCAGATGTGGGAGAGCTCGCAAGCAAGTGCATGACCTGAGGTTGTATAGCACACTAGCTCATGTTGTCAGCTGCATTGTCTGCATCTTTGCTGCTGCATGCAGACCTAAATGGCTGCAGAACTGGCACCCACCGCTCCTGCTACTGTTTCCCCACCCTACGGCCCCTGCCCAAGCCAGCACAAGGTGCCCCCCACCTGCTGTGTCGCCAGTGCTGCCCCTGCCCTCCAGTCGCTGCACACAAGGGCACATGAGCGCATGCGCTGCTGCAGGCTGACATGCTGCAACACCAAGGCAACCAACTCAGGGTCCAAACGGGGTGCAGTAGCCATGACAGCCTGTGCAGCAACAGAGGGCACAGCAGCAAGGTGCGTCATGCAAAATGTGTACCATGTGGATTACAAGTAAAGTAAGCAGGTACTTGCTGTGACCAAGGGATGACTGGGTGCCCTCTTTGACAGCATGCAGCAACACCACCCATGACAAAATAGTGCAGAGGCAGGCCAGCCAGGGCTCCTGTTCAGTATGACATAACAAGCTGTAGCTCCAGCTGATGTCAGAAGTATTGTGAGCAAAGGCTACGGCGGCCCTGGCACTTACTTGAGACACTGTGAGGTTTGCTGCTGTTGCTGCTGTTGCAGGGTGAGTCGCCACGTGGGTTTGCGCGCGCTGATAGACGTGTGAACGGGTCTTGATATCAAAGCATTAGTGTCAAATGTGTATTCCGACGGATCTTATGCTGGCAATGGTTGGTGCTTTCGCGGCCTCGGAACAGGCGAATGACTGAGGATAGCCTGGTGGCGTGTTGGAAGGAAAAGGTACCAAGATTTACAAACGCAATACTGAATTCCAACATACGCAGAACGGTGCACAAACTTGTTCTCACAGTTTTGCTACAGCCAACGTTACGCTTGGAACGGCTTTTGACGCCTTTCTTTGGCATGAACTGTTGTTCTGTATACACAAGAAGTAACTCCTTGTTTCCTCTCAAATCTTTGTCTTCTGTTGCTGCTCTTGTTTGGCCCGGCCGGTCAGATCTCACAAACTCAGATCAACTGAAGCTGTCCTGTCTGCAGTCAGCTCAACGGTCCTGCGTCTGCAACAACGAAGAAAATAGATATTGCGGACAGGAAGTGACTAGGTAACACATCAGCAACACCGATTTGCTGAGTGCTGCTGTTGCTCATGAGAGCTGCCTTTTCGGTCACGGCCATGCATATGCTGCAAGCTCAGTGTAATCAACTGCCGCTGAAGACATGAGAAAACAAAACTGCACATGTGTCCACCGGCGTGTCTTTTGTTACTGCACAGGATGGCAAGCAACAAGTCAGAATCATCCTTGTTGGCGCTGCCAGACTCCTGCCTGTTGGCGGTGCTGCAGTGCTGTGCAGCCGACGACCAGCGCAGCGTGTTCAGTGCCGCCAGGGCCCACAGCAGGCTGCACCAGGCAGCTGTGGCAGCGCTGCGCAGCGTCACAGCACATGCGCCACAGCAACAACACATGGACGGTGTGCTGCTATACCTAAGCAAGCACGGCCAGCACGTCGAACACTTCCAGCTCACAAGCAGTGGCTTGCGTGAGCCGAGCGTTCAACAGCTGCCCCCCAACCTGCAGCTCAGCAGTATGTGCCTTAACGGCTTGAGCCTGCAGCTGCAGCCAGGCAGTGGCTTCCAGGGCGTGCTGGGGGCTGCTTCCCAATCAGCAGCCCTCAAGCAGCTGCGGCTCAAGCACATCGAGGTGCTTGACACAAGGGCAACTGAGGCGCTGGCAGCTGCAGTTTCACAGCTGCCTGCTGGGCTGGAGCACCTCAGCATCAGACGCATATCGTTCAGTGGGCGCGATGTGGCGTTCCTCACTCACGGGTTGCAGCAGCTGCAGCAGCTTACCTACCTTGAGCTTGCTGCACTCACCCTGCAGGGCCCTGACCCTGATCCGGCCAGCCCTGACCTGCAGCCCCTGCAAGCGCTGACCCGCCTGGTTGACTTACGGCTGGTTTCAAACCAACCAGTGGTTGATGATGCGCAGGTTGTGGTCATTGCTAGCATGCTGTCAGGCACCAGCCACCTGACACGGCTTGAGCTGGCAGGCTGCAGCATGGAGCCAGGGGTGCTGGCCGGCAAGGTCCAGCTGCAGCACCTGGGCCTGAACTGCTGTACAGTACTCAGTGCTGCAGGGGGAGTGGCAGAGCTGCTGTTGACCCTACAGCAGCTGCCGCAGCTGACACACTTGCACATCAACCACTTGCAGGCTGTTGAAGAGGGTGACCCCCCTGCAGCAGCCTACTCAGCACTCACAGCAAGCAGCAAGTTGCAGCACCTCGATGTCGGCTGGTGCACGCTACCTAAAGATGCGCTGCAGCAGCTATTCCCTGCTGGCAGGCAGCTGCCACACCTAACAGAGCTCAACACCTCCTTTGTCCAACGGCCGAATGGTGTTTGTGCGGCAACCCCTGCCGGCAGCCGCCTCGTCAGCTGCTGCCCTGGCCTGCAGTGCCTGTCCATGCAGGGTTTGCAGTGGGGTCCAGCTCTACTGGCCCCACTGCAGGGGCTGAGCGCGCTGCACACACTGCACCTGCCCTCTTGTGGTGACGAGCATGTTGAGGAGTTGCAGCCGCTGTGTCAGTTGACAGGGCTGCGCTGGCTGACTGTGGTGTTCCACAGCTGGGCAGCGGAGGGGCTGCAGCTGCAGTCGCTAACAGATTTGAAGCAGCTCACCCGGCTGACGTATGATGGCCCAGTCAACGGCGTTTGGAAGATGGTTTGGTTGACGTGCAAGGTGAGCTGGCCCTTGTTCTTTGTTTAACTGCCTGCCTTGTGTGGGTGATGCTTCATGAGAGGTCGACAAATTTGCTCTGTTTGCCACCGTTGCTATGTAGCTAAAGTGCTAGCTTGCTTTAACTTGGGGTGCTCAGGTAGCTACCGTAACCAACTTGGTGAGTTGGCTGTCGTGCACGCCTTGCAAACAGTCTGGGCACCATGCCCAGAACATGTTCTCAGCTGTTGTGCTGTGACTGTTGTGCTTTACCCTGTGGCACTACAAGTGAGATACTGCCTTCATCACTGCTGCTGTGCTGTGCTGTGCTGTGCTGTGCAGGGCCCTGATGACGAGCCAGTGTGGCGTCAGCTGCTGCAGCATTACAGCAAAGACAGCGAACCTGAGTGGCTCCGCAGGCGGCGGCAGTACTGGCAAAGTCAGCGTGAGATGACAGCAGCAGCAGCCGTATCACCACCACCAGCAGCAGCAGCAGGGACAGGGACGTCAGGGGGGGCCGGCGGCAGCACACCACCCTGAGCAGCTTGTTGCTGCTTTCATGGAGCAAACCAGCAGCAGCAGCAGCAGCAGCAGCAGCAGCTGACATTTCCCACATCAAGGTGAGGTTTGCGCTACCTTGCTGTTAGGAGGTCTGTCGGGGGTTTCCCCCACGTTGGGATATGCATGCCATTTCCAAACTGGAAATGGAGGTGAAAAGATCAACGGGGAGTGTTGCTGGCTGTTATGTGTGTTCAGCTGTACCAGGGTTGTAATGGTCATCACCTGGTAGATGTGTATTTGGATAGACATGCTGGGGTCCCCCGGTGGAGAGTTTGCAATTGTTGATGTGGCTACAATGACATCCGTCAGTTTTGGTATGCTGTACGTCAATTTTGCTGCCCTGCTGCTGTGCTGTGTTGTGTCTGTATGTTCCTCCTATGCTCCCTATCTTGTGTTTGTTGCCCAGTCCCCGGCAGCCAGCTGCATCACATGCTGCTGCCGTCCAGAAGGCTGCTACTGCCTCGCTGGCCGCTGAAAGTGCCAGCCGAATTGTGGTGGTGTCAGAGGAGGATTGACAGTCTTGACAGGTAAGGAGGGCGGAGTGGCGAGGCTTGGGCTGATGGGGCTGCAGGCAAGGGCAGCAGCAGCACTGCAGGTGGCAGCAACCGCTACTGCACACTTGTTGGGAGGGGGATGGCCAGGAGAGGGGGATGATGGTTTTGAAGGGGGACATGTTAGTGGCCAACTTGGAAAAGCTTCAACAGGGGTCAGATGGCCATAAGGAGGATTTGGAGGAGCGAGGAGCGTGTAGAGGGTAGAGTGGGAGCATTTGTGTTTGAGCTGGGTGGCACCAGAGACATACAACTACTGACAGGACATGCCATATCCCTGGGGGCTATGTGGTCCAGGTGTGGCAGGGCGATACGCTCCTGTTGAGCGCAATGGGTCTGGTTGGGGAAGATCAAGAATCTGTGGGGCTTGTTCCATGTGGTTGGCCTGATATATCGTCACAAATTTGTGCTGCATAAGCTCACCACGTGATGTTTTGCTCCTGCTGCTGCTGTTGTTGCTGTTGCTGCAACTGCATTCATCCTCGCTCAGGCCCGCGGTGCTGCACTGCGCAGTGCATGCTGAAGGCACAGCTGGCAGCAGCAGAAGAAATATGGCAGTAGTTGCTGGCAGGCTTGGCAGCATTGTAGGGCCTCAGGGTGCTGCCTCCACCAGTAACAACGTGTTGACGGTAACCGTGGATGCCTATATGGGACGAACGCACTTGGTGGCCCTGCGCCAGCACACATCAGGACTCGACAGCACCAAGCAGCCACAACAACAGCAGCTCCTAGCAGGGGTGGTGTGTGGGAGGCAGCTTGAGGGCTGTTGCTGTTTGGGCATGTGCGGGGGTGTCAGCTGATAATTGTATGCAGCCCCTGTCCGGCAGCATCATCCTCTGCTGCTGATGTTGGCAGTGTTGGCCTGGTTGGGCGCATGTGGTATCATGTAACCAACTGCAACAGGTGGGCTGGTAGCAGCACCATGGTGCTGCCACCACTACCTTCTGTGAGTGGTGCTACAGCCCTGCATGACAGCAGCAGTGTGAATGTAGAGCTTCTTCAAAACAGTTCTTGTCTGTGGAACAGCTCTGCGACAGGAACGTTGAGGCCATGATGGGACCGGGGAGGGGGGGTCACAAAGGTGCACAGTCCTTAGCACATCGGATAGGAACAGCGTGTTGCATACTGAATAAACATCATTCTGCATGACAGCTGTGCTGCAGCGAAGGTGGACCTGCTGTGCCGAGTCAAACGTCAACTGTGTGTTATTTTCTGTTATCTAGCCAGTGGTGACAATGGTGACGCTCAACGCACCGCAATGCAACTTTATAGTCGTTTGCCTCGTCTCGTTTGTTCTGTTGACCTTCTGCAGCAACATTTTCTGCTGCAGCAGCTGCACGAGTTTGGCATCAACAATTGAAGGTTTGATCTGCAGCCAAAGCCACCCGACTGCTTATATATCGGAGTTGTAGAAGATGCCGTCGTCCAAGGTAACACCGCTGCTAAACCGTGTGTGTGCTGATCAGTACTCATGATTGCCCAGAACTGCAGTGCGCTATCAAACGGCCTAGGGATGCCTCGGATGCAGCTCTTTCTAAATGCATGGTAAGCTGCCAAATATCAAGCTACCCGGAGCTCATCCTCCTGCTTGTGCTCCCCAGGTTGACATTGAGAAGCATCAGGCACCATCCATGCTGCTGGAGCTTCCAGACACCTGCCTACTGGAAGTGTTGCAGTACTGTGTGGACGACCCACGCAGCTTGTTCAGAGCCGCCAGGGCACACAGCAGGCTGCGCAAGGCAGCCGTGGCAGCAATGCGCAACATCAAAGCAGAACTGACCGAACAGCGCCAGTTGGACAGCGTGCTGCTGTACCTGGCAAGTCACGGCCGTCAGATTGGCAGCCTCGACCTCAGAACCACTTGGTCTGCGGCCCTGTACCGTCTTCCCTCCAACCTGCAGCCCAGCAGCCTGCACCTCAGCGGTGTGCGCCTGCGGCAGCCGGTGTGGCGGTGTGGCGGTGGCTTCTGGGCGACCTGGTCGCTGCTGTGGCCACCTTCCCAGGTAGCAGCCCTCACGCAGCTGCAACTCGCAAACTGCAGGATAGACTCTATCTGGGGCAGTGCCCCAGGCTGCTCCGATGCAGCATTATCGGAGCTGCCTGCTGGGCTGCAACACCTCGGCATCAGCAACTTGCACGAAGGTGACAGCAACTTGCACGAAGGTGACAGGCCTGTGCGGTTTTGGACTGGCGTACTGCAGCGGCTGCAGCAGCTCACCTACCTTGAGCTTGTTGGCGTGCAGCCATGGGCCAGCGACCAATCAGAAACTGGCCTGGCCTTGCAGCCCTTGACGGCGCTGACGCGGCTGGCTGACTTGCGGCTGGGCCAGCTAGGTGTGCTACACCAGGCTGGTCACTACATTCCTGCCAGTTTGCTGTCAGGCTCACAGCACCTGACACGTCTGGAGTTGTCAGACTGCAGCGTTGAGCCAGGTGTGTTGGCTGGGAAAACGCAGCTGCAGCACCTGCAGCTGGCAGCCTGCTACATGAGTGATGAAGAGGCAGGCGAGGCACAGCTGCTGTCCCTCCTGCATGGCATGCAACTGACACACCTCACTGTAGAAGACAGCTTGGTTGCTTCTGAGGAGGGCGTCCCACCAGCAGCAGCCTATGCAGCCCTGACAGCCAGCAGCAAGCTGCAGTACCTCAACATCCGCAGCTGCAGCCTACCAGCCAATGTGTGGCAGCACATGTTCCCTGTCGGCAGGCGGCTGCCACACCTGAGGCAGCTCAACATGGCATTCCTCCAGCAGCCAGGGGGCGCTCAGGCCGTACCCCCGGCGGGCAGCTGCCTTGTCAGCTGCTGCCCTGGGCTGCAAACCCTGCAGATGAACCTGCTGTAGTTGGTTGAGGCAGGACACTGACACCAGACGCGGGACTAACTCTGAAGCGTTACCGTGGACGATCTGATGGGAAATGCTGTCAGGGCAACATGGGAATCGACAACTGGAATCCGGGGTACCCAAAAGCAGCTACACCGACAAACGACATATCAAGGGTTTTGCCAATTGTCGTGAAAGATCACAAGCAACACGTTTTTCTCGCAGTTTGCGGAGATATCGTTGTGCCCGCCATTTAACCACTGAAGTCACCTTCCACCGAGACTGCCTGAAGAAGGCGAGTCCTCAAATCAGACAAACACTTGCAATAAAATTATCGTGAGGTAACTCAAAAGAGGCTGGAACGGGCTGTTGCTGCTTCCGGTAGGTGCCTACAGTAGTGATGCTTCCGGCCATTTTCTGTCCAGTGGCCTGCAGTGCTCCGTTCTTGCAAATTAAGCTGATTCCGCACGAACGAGAAGTCTGAAGTGCTGTTGTATGTGCTCCTGCTGCACAGGAGACAGACAAGCAGCCAGCACCTGCTGCTTCCATGCTGCTGGAGCTGCCCGACCAATGCCTCCTGGCGGTGCTGCAGTTCTGTGCAGCCGATGACCAGTGCAGCCTGTTCAACGCCGCCAGGGCACACAGCCGGCTGCACACGGCAGCTATGTCGGTGCTGCGCAGCCCCACACTGAATGTGACCCAGCAGCATCAGGTGGACGGCCTGCTGCTGTACCTTGACAAGCATGGCTGCCACATGGACAGCTTGGAGCTCAACGGCAATGATCAGTACCCAGCTTTCCTCTTCGACCTGCCATCCACCCTGCAGCTCACCAGCTTGCAGTTGTCTGGCTTGCAAGTGCAGCTGGAGCCGGGCGATGGAGATGGCACCTTGGGCTTACTGGGTAGTGTTGCCAAAATGACGGCCCTAAAGCACCTGCGGCTAAATGACTGTCTTGTGAAAGATGAAGAGGAGCCACTGCTCTCAGAAGCAACGCAGCTGCCTGTTTCCTTGGAATCTCTCAGCATTCGCAGACTATCCACCTATGAGATGTGGGCCCGCACGATGTCTTTGGACCATGTGGAGTTCCCCACCGCCATGCTGCAGCACCTGCAGCAGCTCACCCACCTTGAGCTTGCTGAACTGTATTTGGGTGAGACCAGTGACACACAACTGCAGCCCCTGCAGGCGCTGACCAGCCTGGCTGACCTGCGCATCAGCAAGCTTCGAGCAGGGTGGGGCGTCCGTGTCCCGGCCAGTATGTTGTCTGCCACACACCACTTGACGCGCCTAGAGTTGACAGGGAATTACAGCATGGACAGCACCATTGTGCACCTAGAGCCTGATGTCTTGGCTGGACAAACCATGTTGCAGCACCTTGACTTGGACAGCTGCAGCTTGTGCCGTACAGAAGCAGGGGCTCGTCGCACTATGTTGTCACACCTACAACATATGCAGCACCTGACATACCTCAGGTTGTGGAGCAGCCTCAGTGGACCATATGGTGACATACTCCCTCCCGCAGCAGCACATGCAGCCCTGACAGCCAGCAGCAAGCTGCAGCACCTTGACATCAGCTACTGCGAACTGCCAGCAGGTGTGTCGCAGTACATGTTTCTAGCTGGCAAGCAGTTGCTGCAGCTGTTGGACATCTCGCATGCGTTTATCGCGCTGCCATCAGACAACGGCCACTCAGTCCCGGAACTCAGCCACATTGTCAGCTGCTGTCCTGGCCTGCAGTCTTTGAAAATGAAAGGCGTGCAGTGCAATGCAGAGTCGCTGGTCCCACTGCAGCGCCTGAGCAGGCTGTACACACTGCATCTGGGTGATAGTGATGAACGTTCACCAAAGACAGGGGACGGTCTGGAAGCTGTGTGCCAGCTGACAGCGTTGAGGGAGTTGGAGCTGACGATCCCACGCAGGAACTCCGCCAAACCAAAGGAGGGCCTTCTGATGCAGCTGACACAGTCGCAACAGTTGACCATGCTGACACTTTACGGGCCGCTTGATGGTACTCGTCAGGCTGTCAAGCTGACTTGCCAGGTGGGTTGAACGAAGTGGGCCCCTCAAAGCGCAAGACAAGCTTTTCCCACAGGCTTATGTACAAACCAGAACCAGTAGTGTGACTCACAGTGAGCCGCTCAGCTCATCGGGTGGTTGATGCTGATCTTGTTGCGATAGCAACGCAGACACCACAAGCTTGGTTTGAATTGACCCCAAATTTGGGGTGCCAAGGCTGGCAATGCAATACCAGCATGTTGCATTGCCTATCCATGTTGTTTTGTCCTACAATCATCATGGATGCGGCTGCTGCATTGTGGTGTGCAGGCACCTACTGACGAAGCGATCTGGCGCCAAGTTCTGCGGCTGCACTTAAGCCACAACAATGCTACAGTGGCACAGCACGCGGCTGCAGCACTGGCAGCACCTATGCCTTGAAGGTGAGTTAGCAGCAACGACATGTGCAAGATTCTTTCGGACAATGCTTGTTGGAATCCAGCTGCCCTTGACACACCTACAAAGGCGACCCCTGATGTGTTTTCACCGGCTAGACATGCACACCCCTCTTGCCTTAACGTTACGCCAGTGGTTCGCCATAGGCGTAGTTACTTACTTACTTTTCACCGGCAAAAGGGAGCCGCTTGGCTGCTACAGAACACTGGTACCCGTGCCGTACCGGTACGGGTGGATAAATGCTTGCCGCTGACCTGTTCTTGCTCTGCCCTAATCTGTCCTGTTGTTGTCCCCAGGTGTGGTCATGGCCAGCACTCAGCGACTCAGTCGCTGCGGCTGCAGGTGTTGTTGTTGCTGGTGGCATGGGATACATCCACCTCAGGTGCTACCCTGTGGTAGCGTTCGTACCATTTTTGAACAACATTTGTGTCAACAACGTTACGACGGGAGCCACAGGCTTGCCATCAGCTGAGCACAGGCATATTGGCATCAATGTGTCACCTGAAGTTGCATGAGACAGGTGCTGCAGCAGGTGGCGCGCGGCTGTGTAGTGATAGCAGGCCAGTCCTTTGATGATGGTTGCTGCCCTGGGGTGAATGCTGTTGTGTTTGTGCAGCTTGTAGGGCAGGTTTGTGTTGTGTGGAGGGTGTGTGTGCACATTCAGGACGACATCTATCTGGTGGTCACACGTGGGGCTCCTACAAGATGTGAAATCTTTTCTGATAGGCTTTGTAAGTTGGAATGCAGGGTTGTGGCAGCTTGGCATCAAGGAAATCACTAGTAGGTGGCACAACCTGAGCCCTGGGCTGCAAATTTTGGGTTATCTCACGTGCTTTGCCTCTTTCCCCCAGCTGTTGAGTTTGCCTGACAGCTGCGAGTGGCCAGCTGGTGGAAAGGTTGCTTTGGTGGAAGTTTGCTGCCCCACCCCAAGCGCTGTTAACAACGTTGTGCACACCAGTAAAACATGTTTTACTGGTGTTAATGATGGTATCTCTGCCAAACAGTCAACAACAGGCAGCCCAGAAGGCCTCCTTTCAAAAGCTGCAATGTGCATGGCTTTCCCAGCTGGAACCCCTCTGCCAGCTGGGTGCCCTCTGCAGAGGGCCTCACAGAGTCTGCCAGAGGGGGTGTGGGTGGGCAGTACCGCACTACCTAGTTCCCAGTCGCTTTTCGTCCGAACGTTGCCTGAGGGATAGAGGCCCAATGGACTTGGTATGAACAATGATAGCGGCAGCAGATTGCTCAGCTGTACAGTGTGCTAATCTGCTGCTTTGAGCTGAGTGTGTCTGACAGGTCTGACTGTGCTGAGTGTCCCTGTGTCCAGGCCGTGGTGATCAGCTCGATGCAATGATGCTTCTTTGTCAGGCTACTAAAGAAAAGGTTTGCGACGCTGCTCAACTGTGGACCTCCGCAGGATGGCCAGCAACAAGTCAGCACAATCCTCGCTGCTGACGCTGCCAGACCCCTGCCTGCTGGAGGTGCTGCAGTGTCTTGCTGATGATCAACGCAGCTTATTCAGTGCTGCCAGAGCCCATAGCAGGCTGCACCAGGCAACTGTGGCGGCGCTGCGCACTGTTAAAGCAAACCTGCCGCAACAGCAGCAGATGGACAGCGTGATGGCATACCTTTACAAGCACGGCCGCAATTTGGACAGCATCGACCTACATGGTTGTTGGTCAGTCAGTCTTCGCAAGCTGTCTCCTGTCCTGCAGCTCCGCAGTCTGCATCTAGATGGCCTGAGCGTGCAACTGCTGCATGGTGATGGGCCCCGGGGCGTGCTGGGGGCTGCTGCCAGTGTAGCAGCCCTCAAGCAGCTACGGCTCAGGGGCTGCAGGCTGCTTGACGAAGATGCAGAGGTGCTGACAGCAGCGCTACTTCACTTGCCTCCTGCCCTGGAGCACCTCAGCATTGTTTCTCTTTGGAAGTCTGGGCCGTCAGTGTGCCTCCCAACGGACGTGCTGCAGCGGCTGCAGCAGCTCACCTACCTAGAGCTTGGAGACACCCAGGTGGAGGGGGGTGACGAGGCCCTGCAGCCACTGCAGGCTTTGACCCGGCTGATCGACTTGCGCCTGCATGACATCCGTCCTGGTACACGGAACGCTGCCAAGGTGACTGCCAGCATGTTGTCCAGCACAACGTGCCTCACATGTCTTGTAGTGTCGGGCTGCAGCATTGAGCCAGATGCCCTAGCGGACAAGACCAAGTTGCAGCATCTGCAACTGCACGTTGCTGAGCGCTGGCATGGTGGCGTGGCAGAGTGCACCAAATTATTGTCCCACCTGCAGCACATGGAGCAAATGACACACCTCAGCTTGAAGGACAACCTACTGGCTGGCGACGACGGTGCTTCACGCCTAGCAGCGTACTCAGCGCTGACCGCCAGCAGCAAGCTGCACCACCTTGCAGTCAGCCGATGCAAGCTGCCAGTGGGTGCGTGGCAGCACATGTTCCCTCTTGGCAGGGACCTGCCATACCTGCGGTTCTTGGACATTTCATATGGTGCACGTGCGTTGGGCGATGATGGACGCGCCCCCGAGGGCAGCCTCATTGCCAGCTGCTGTCCCAACCTGCAGTACTTGGACATGCAGGGCTTGCTGTATAGCAAGAAGTTGCTGACCCCTCTCCAGGGGCTTGGTGACCTGCGCACGCTGCACGTCAAGGTTTGTGATACTGGGGACCTTGAGGCAGTATGTCAGTTGACAGGGTTGAGGGAGCTTGAGGTGCATGGGTCCCTCACTGCAGGAGCTCTGCTTCCACAGTTGACACAGCTGCAGCAGCTGACAGGTCTGACTGTGCTGAGTTATGAGGATTACAGGGGCAACGCGTGGCGCCCCGACCAGATCCGTTTAACACGTCAGGTGCGCTGGACTTGTGCCGCACTGTTCACTGATTTGTGGTTTCCGTTGCATCATGATGTTCCTTGCGTGCGTGTTCAATTATGGCATAATCAAGTCTGTTATGCAGAGCTGCAGAAGCTGTGCCGATGTTGTGTGTGGTGTGTCAACTGCCTGTGTTCTGAGTTGGTGCCAACCATGCTGCAATAGCTGAGGCCATGTCATGAGTGCTGCTGATGCGGTTGATGCGGTTGATGTTGCTCCTTCTGGACCGTCGCTGTCACTGTGACAGGCCCCTGAGGACGAGCTTTTGTGGCGGCAGCTGCTGCAGCGCCAAGTCAACCATCCCGACCCTGCAATCGCACAGCAAGCAGCTGCAGCATTGGCAGAGTGAGCCTCTTGGTGAGTCGAGCACACAAACTATTGCAGTGACAAGCGCAACTGCAGCTGGTTCTGCAACAGCCGCAGTGTGGCCATTACATTGGTGTTGGCATAATGCCCCATGCTGTCGCCACACTGGACCACAAAGTTGTGCAAGGCTTGACGACGGCAGCAGAGTGGTTGCATGGGGTGCAACAGAATACAGTGGGACTAGCGGCAGCACAGCATGGCACTATTGGGCTGTGGTGAAATGGCGTCATGGCATGACCACATGGGTTCTTGGTGACACAACACGGTCTAGTCATCCGCATCAATCATTGCATCAACTACTTCCCACATGGGTCTTGTGCTGTTGCTGCTGCCGCCACCGCCGCCGCCGCCACCTGCTGTTGCTGCTGTCGCTGTAGCAACAATACTACTACTACTACTACTACTAAACAATACAATGTGCTGGTGTCATTTGTGCATGCATCAGTTCTGCAACAGAATTGTGCTGCGCGATCCACGATGAAGCGCAGGGTTGGCAGCAGCAACATCAGCAGTGACTGTAGCCTGCGCTGGCACGAGCAACAACATGGGTGGCCCATCATGAGCTTGCGCGGTGGCCCACTAGTGCGATTGCAGCAATATGGGGCATCGCACATGCGATCTCAGCTGCATCCAGTGTGACTTGCATATGATCCGCCCTCTGAGCCTTGCAGATGTGTGTTGGGCCAGTTAGCAGAGGGGCAATGATGCTGTGTACATGCAGCCAATGTTTTCCCACCTTAGTGGTTTAATCAGCAGGCTGAGTGGTTGTGAAGGGTGCGCTGTGTGAACGCAGCCGGTTCAGTTGTTGTCAAAGTCTGTGACTGTGCCGGAACAGAAACCAAGTTGTGTTGTGATGTGTCTTTGACACAGTAACTTGCGTGCCAGCGCACCGCAGGTACGGGTGAGCGAGTGTAACCACCCCGGGGCTTATCGGGTACCGGAATTGACGTACTTGTGCGGGTGATCTCAATCGCCCACTCGAATGCGAAGAGGAAGGGTGCTAATATGTGAAAAGCCCCCATGAGCAGATCTGCTCGCTGGCCAGTGCCGGGGAAGAGGGTTAACCCCCTGCAATATTGGTATTGGTAACACTGGAAGCTTGTTGGGAGGACGTCTGTGCATCTGACAAAGGCCGTGGTGCCGTCTGCCAGTGACGATGCTTCATCTCAACTCAGGTGCAACTAGTTGTCTGTGTAGCAGGGTGAGGTGACGCGCAACAGTTGCAGTAATCCTCATTGAAGTGTTCATCAAAGGCTTCAACACCAAACAAAGGGGGCCATGTTTCCGTCAGTGCCCCCCCCCCCCTTCAAAACACCCAAAACACGTTGCAAGGGTGACGGCATGTTGAAGTTGTGTTTGCTTGATCAATGCAGCCCTTTTGCCCCCCCCCCCCCCCCGTTAGGACAGAGGGGTAATAGCCTTCATCAGCCAGGCATAGTCCAGCATGGAATTGTCACAGTTGCGGGATGTATAACATAGTGAATATATTTGTATTAGTATTGGCTACCAGCCCACCAGGAGTGCTTGACTTGATGCTTTCTGCAACTGGTTCTGAACGGTTCAGAACCATCTGCAGGCCTGGCTTTGATGAGGCACTTGCACTCAATAGGTTTTCAAAGCACATTGTTCCCAACCTCGCAGCACAAAGCATAACAGCATGCTCTGTCAGCTCACAAAAGCATACTACGAATGAGCAAGGCAACGCAGAAGCGGCACAGCTATGCTCAGCGCTGCTGTTGCAACAACGATTGCGGTTGTGCATCCACGCCTGCAGTTGTAGAGCCATGCTGAAATCCAAAGCGTAAAATCAACGTTTGTGAGGATGCTGCAAAGCAATTCATGCTGAGCTGGGAGGGCAGCCTTGGGCGATGGCCACAACCCCATGGGGGCTGAATGGATGAAGGTGTCACACGGGTTACGCACGCAACTACGGCGCAACTGAACCACAGGGGCGGCTGGTTGCAGCTGTAATGCCTGCTTGCTACTTACAGCTGTTTGCCTGCAGGTTTGGCAGCTGCAGGTGCCAGTGCTGCTGCTGACCTTTGCTGCCAGTGCTAGTGCCGAAGGAAGAAGTGTTACACCGTGATCAAGCAGCTACGCTGCAAACGGACGGCAGGAACGAAAGGGTGCAGCAGACACGACAAGGGGACTGTCACGAACCCCCATCTCAAAAGGGCTCGAAAGAAACGGACGCACTCAACGAACACCCCTGACTGGGCGAACTGTACCAGCGGCTGCTGCTGCTGCTGGGCCCAGCAGAAGTAGTAGTAGTAGGGATGTTACATGGGGCCTGTTGGCCCAGCAGAAGCGCGCAGTCAGTCAGTCAGTGTTCGTTACAAAGAGGCCTCAAGGACCCAGCCAACCCGATGCAAGCCCCGGGACCCAATCCATGTCCCGCCCTTGTAACTCAAGGCGCCACCAATTCTACTCAAGACAGCCCAACCACCTGTGGCACACAAGCTGTGTTAGCATGAAACACGCACAAGGCATAAAGCGAACGAATGCGCGGCCAAGAACGCACATGCAGATGATGACGCAGACAAGCAGGCAGTGAAAGAGCTGACATGGCAATGCAAGCATGACTAGCTGACCCAAACTAAGCTGGCACATGCATCACTGCCCCCGCCCCGTCGGCTAACAGGGTAAAGCAACCAGAAACACCAAGAATGAAGGTGTTACAAGGGTTTCGCACGCAACTACGTTGCAACTGAACCCAGCAACGGATGGAGCAACCAGAAACACCAAGCACAACAGGAGACATGCAAGGCAGTCAACCATCAGGCAAGGCGCGCCGGTCAGTCAGTCAGTGTTCGTTACAAAGAGGCCTTTGAATGAAGGTGTTACACGGGTTTCTCAAGCAACTACGTTGCAACTGAACCCAGCCACGGATGGACACAACCAGCACGGAAGGGGGCCGTTCGGACAAACCCCACCATCAAAAGCTTGTCACGCACACTCAGTGTGCTGCCAGATTGCGAACACAGAGATATAATACACTGGAAGGACTGAATGGCGCCAACGGCACTGCTTCTCGCACCTGCAGGGTTGCGACAAGAGGCCTCAAGGACCCCGCGCCAGAAGCACATGCGAAACTTGCCTTTCTGGCTTTACGAACTGGCCGCCGCCAGTGTTATGCATGAGCGGGAATGTGGTATAGTGGTATTATTGTCCGTTCGGGTCGGACAGGTCCCGGGTTCGATTCCCGGCATTCCCCAGGACAGCCTGTTGCGACAGTGGTGCACCACGTTGGTAATGACGCTGAGAAGACTTTCATCACGTGCGTCGACAGCCTCACAGGCAGTTTCAATTTTTGCCAGGCGAGCGATATGTCTTTGCAGTCTGAAGGCTGGAGGACGGGGTGACAGCAGCAGCAGTGGCAGTACTGCACACCATGGTAGTGTGGAGAAGCAGTGACTGACTCTGGTCACTGCGGTGTCTGCGCCGCTGCGCTCCTACTTCTCGGCTCGCTGTTAGCTGGCTTCCCGTGCTGCATGCAGCAGTGCTAGGCGCAAGTTCTTGGCTTGTGATGGTTGTTGGCTTGTGGCGCATGGTGTGTTTGGCTGACATAGGTGCTGTTGATTCTGGGCTTACAAGGTTGCTTCAGCTGTGGCAGTGCACGCCTTTGCTGAAAGAAAGACAGATTTGAGTGTGATCTGAGATCAATCAACGTGTTGTTTGTTTTTGTTTGAAAGGGGCCCCATAGTGCTGAACAGCACTGGAAAGAGCCGTCTATACTGTTTCATGACACACACACACCTGGCCAGTGCCGCAGTTCACATCAAGCAGCATCAACACTCTGGGCCACTGCCCTCAGCAATCAGCCGTCGCTATGCTGCTGCCTTTCTGGGCCTCAAGCCTTGAGGTTAGTAACCTGATAGGTATTTTGAGGGCACCAACAGGGCATCAATCGATCGCATATGGGCTTTGGCATGAGCCGCACCCGGCCTCTATCATACTGCTGGCAAAAAAGTCACTGAATTTGCGCAGAAAGTGAAACATGCGACCCTGCAACAGCAAGTGTAACAGTAACAGATAATCAATCAAGTACAAGGCATTTCTTGGTATTTCTTGGTGCGCACACACTGGGTTATATTCACCTCCATGAAGTGGTGGTAGTGATGGCAGGCCACGCAGTCTACTTTCGTTGCTGTTGATGCCGGCCTGCAGAGTGTGAAGCACTTGCTGCTGTGGACGCTGCCTGGCATTTTGTTTGCTTTCTTAGCACGCCGCTTGGCGCATCAGAGATGGTTGTAGACAATGCCTGCCGCAGCAAGCTTTTTGCTTGAATACCTGCCCTCATCGTTTGCAGCATTTATCAACTGTCTTGAGAGGTCTCGGGTCCTGGGACCCACCGGCTGCAAAAGGCTTCTACTGCCCTAGGTGTTGAGAAGTGGAATGCCAGATATGTACTGCAAGGCCTCTATTGCGAACAGAGAATAGTACTTTTAGACCACATTGCCTGCCTGGACAGACAGTACAGTGCCTCATCAAATAGCACATTGCTCAGGTGGCGGCCACCAAAGTTTGATGATGCCAAAATTACAAGTCCTGCACTCCATTGAGATCAACCCTGTGAATCCTGTGCCTCCAACCCCATCCAAATGTCAACAGACACATGCCATGCGGCGCATGTGTTGGGCCAACATAACCTGCACACTTTGCACACCGCATGGAAACGGCATCAGGTGCCAAACCTTCACTCCGACCCCGGCTGGGGCCACCAGCTCAGAGGTTTATTGAGTCTTGCCAACCTGCCACCATGCAGCAAGGCAACCACCACCATGCGGCAAAGCAACGTCAAACCTGGGGTGTAAGTGCCTTGAGGCCCTTGCTGCCATGCAGCAAGGTGACGTGGGGCGTGAGTGGCTTTTGGCTGGAAAGCCTCGAGCATGAAAACAGAAAATCACAGCATTGCATTGAAGGCTGGAACAGCACTGTCGTGCTGGCCAAAAACAGGGCAGCATGAAACCCCCTTCGTGGTGGCCTATTCAACTGTCATGCGGCAACCGTCAGATCCATCTGCAGAGGATATCCTGGCAAGCTGTGGCTGCGCTCTGTATGTCAAGCACACGTGTCAACACAAACAACCGCTGGGTGTACTGAATACAGCAAGCAGAGGCAGTCATGAAATACAATGCTTGGCAAGCACATACAGCCCATATATACAACTACCAGCACCAGTCGCAACCTCACTGCAAGCCCAAAAACACACTGGGCGCTGCCACCCTACAGCTTGAAACTCCAGCACATGTGCGTGTAAGCAACCGTTGTCAGTGACACATGTGTCACCTTCTCAGTATGTCAGTTGTCAAACTGCTTCAAGCGGTACACGTACTTCCGTTACGGTACACAGCACCACAGGTGGTGCTTTCCTTGGCACAATATACACTCTGACGAGTAACTGTGATACAAGCCGCTTGTACCACTGTTAGATGCAGTGCATCTCTACACTCTGTACAGGACTGATGAACCAGCAGCCTGCACTGCAGACCATAAGTGCACAACAACATCATGTGCTTCCTCATTCCTGCCACCGTAGCATAGGGCTGTATTGCCGCAACGGCCGTCGATGTGACAACAACAACAACAACCGTTGGGCACAATGCCGGGCTCAGCAAAGCATGGCAAAGCCACGCCATGCGGATGTGCACTCTGTCACATCAACAGCTGGGACACCCAATACACACAAGTTTTGAGAATAGGCTCCTGACCTTCTCAGCACTTGCCAACAAGCAACACGCCGCCTGAGTCCCGAAATTGTGTTGCAGCATACCTCCACACTCCCCTCCTCCAAATCATCTACCACGACCATGTGTCTGTGTGCCTCATCGGGAAGGAGGAGGCGGGTGATGATGTTGGTAACAACAAGTGCTGTAGTAAGACGAGTAGCAACCACAGTCATGCAAACGTGCCGTACCAATGGCAAGGCACTGACAGAGCAACAAGAGGTGTTGCTATCACTCCAATGGACCCTATGCCGGACACCTCAACCTCCCAAACCACCGCCTCCATTCTGAGACTTGAGACGCCAGACTCATGCAGCACGATCAGAAAACTGCACTAATGCAGCAAGCACTCAGCAGACATGTGACCATCCCCAACCCAATGGGCATCAGGCATATGGCTATCAAACCGTCTTCGGCCTATGGCTCGCATAGCCCCAGCACCAGTGGCGCGCGCCAGGCCGAGTCTAAGGCTTGCGTGATGAGGGCAGGGCTGGATCGGTTGGGGTGTCGCCAACTGCCATGGATGCATCAGCCATCGTGTCCTTGTTGCCCGCAACAGCAGCAAAGTGTGCCGCGTGCTCAGGGTTGACATGCTCCTGTAGAACTGCTGAGGGGCTCTTGAAGGGGGCTGGCTGCTTAACCAGGTCCTGAGGGCATGGTACAGCAGGCGGGGTGGGGGGTGGGGGGGGGGGGGCAAGTGACATTGTGAAGGAAGGTTTAGGGTCAGTGGACTTTGCCAGTTCTGCTGGCAGCCAGGGTCACAAGCTAAGAGAAAGATAAGAGGAAGTCAGCGCGGGGCTGCAACTAGTGCGGCCAAGGGCCGCCAGTCGTTTGGCCAACCCACAGAAACGACAACGGCAGGCAGCAGAGGGGCGCCGGAGGGAGGCCAGCACACACTTGCAAGGCGCGGGCCATCCCTCCCCCATCCAGACCCACATCACCCTGCTCAAACCCCCTCCTCAGCCCCCACACAACCCTCCTCAACAGGTGCACCCCCCCCCTTCTCACACAAACGAAACCAACCTGGAAGGCGTCAGGGGTGTTGTCATACAGCACGTCTTGCAGCTCCCTCCTGCCCATCGCCACTGAAATCAAATCCAGAATGAAGTTTGCCAGGTAGATAGTCATGTAGGAGCAGATGCCGCCGATCAGGCCGTACGCGATCGAGTATGTCATCGGCATGAGGATGATCGTAATAAAGGCGGGAACAGCCTGGCGAACATCCGCCCAATCGATATCCACGACGTTTTCCATCATCATCGCACCGACGAGGATCAGGGCTGGGCCGGTGGCGAAGGGTGGGATGCTGGCGATGAGGGGAGTGATAAAGAGTGAGAGGAAGAAGCCAGCTGCAACTGTCAGGGCTGTGAGGCCGGTGCGACCTCCCTCCCTGATGCCACTGGCACTCTCGATGTACACCTGCAGTACATTGTGAACGGGGGGTGGAGGGCAGGCAGCAGAAGACATGGGAGCCAGTCAGGGATTGAGGGTATGTTCAACATGCATTGGCGAGCATGCGGGCCACGATGATTCCAGAATAAGAAATGTCCTGGAAGGGCTGTGGGCAAAAAGGATGCTGCAAGCAGCTGAGCTGGGTGTTGATACTAGACTCTGGGTCGAGAGCGTAGCACGCTCTCTACCAGTAATACTTTGGGGGTTTGCACAGCGGCTTGTGACGCCTGTGCCACTCACCGCCAAGGGTGCACAGCCAAACAGCGAGCCCAGCACAGCTGCAGGGCCAACAAAGCGGGCGGCAGGCAAGACAGTCACAGCTCAGTCTGCCATGTGTTTCAAGGAAATCTGCAGCGGTTACACCTGTCTTTGACTATACACGACTCAGTCACCTGGTTAAAGCTGATGTTGGTGTTGTGTGTATCAGCCGAGTCCTTTTGCCTGGGAACATGGGGTGATTCCACAAGCACTTGGAATGCTGTTTCTTATATATAACAGCGTCACATTGAACAGCTTGCGTGGGGCTGAGGGCCCCTGCTACCGTCACATCAGAAACTAACCCAAACTAGGGCAACTTCGAGATAGGTGCAGCTGAATCCGGTGCTGTGCGTCAGCTGGGTGCAGCAGCCTGAAAAGCTGGGGTATGGTGAACCCCCCCCCCCCCCCTCCTCCTGCTTGTAGCTTGCCCATTGGAAGGGTGGCCTGAGGGTGACCCACTCTTGCTTGGCCTGGCTCGACCTAGAAATTACTGCGACTGACTGCTGTAGCTGAAGTGCATGACGTTTGGCACACTCACTTGCGATACCATCAACGCAGTAGGCAAAGAGCTGCTTGGGGAAGCTGTTGTCCTTCGGATTCACAAAACCTGCACACACGAAGACGGGTGCGTGGAGTGCAAGCCAAAAATCAGTAATGCATTTGAAGTACAACCGGTGTAGGGCGCAGTGCTGCATGAACGGCCTTGGGATGCAGCCATGCATGATGTTGCACAAAGCACCTCCCAAATACAAGTACAGCTAGTAATGAATGCCATCAACCCACTGCACTGCAGTGCTCCTAACATGTGACGCCCACAGCACATGTGCACGTGTACAGCATGTGGTGCCGGGGCTGCACCCTTCTGGCGCCAGTCTGTCTGCCTATCACTGGGGAACTCATGGGGGGGGGGGGGGATTGTCGCAGTGGGTATTGTCATGGCTGGGCAGTACTCTCTGCAGGCATGGCAAAACACATGGATCCCTTCACTGTCTCCACTAACACCCCCCCCCCCAAAACACCCCCATTGACTCACCAGGCAGCCTTGCGTTGATCATTGTGGCTGTCAGTGCAGCAGAGCAGCAGCAACAGTAACAGCAACAGCAGCAACACGGCAGGAATGGGGATGGGGTGGTTATCTTGGGCGATCAAATAGTGGTGTTACGGCAAAGCACTGCTGTCACCCACAGGGAGCCTGCAGCCCAGTAGCAACTTGAAACCCCTAACGTCAGGTTGATGACACTTCTGGTTGCGATTTCGTTCTGTTTTGCAGCTACTGAAGGAAACTGCAGGAGTAACAAGCTCCAGCCACTGAAGCCATAGTCAAGCCATAGTAGTAGGCTCACCCATACTGAAGAGTGTGCCAGTGGCATCAAGGAAGTCGAGGTACAACATGGTGATGAGTGCCACCCACAGGTCAGGGTTGCCGAATGCTGCAAAGGACCAGGCCAGTGTTGTCTTGCTGGCGTCAGGCACTGCCACAACGTTCCTGAAGTACTCGAAGCGCTCAACACCACCTGCACGACAAGGGGGGGGGGTGGAGGGGTGTGGCATTTGCGTGAGAAGAGGTCAGGAAGTTGTTTTGTCGTGAACAAGATAGTATTAGGTGATAGGTGACACCCATCAGGAGCTCAGGTTTATTAGTATGGCATGGGGAACGTCAGGCAGGGGGGGGGGGGGTGTTAGTGTGGGACAAGCTAGGTCTGGGACTGGTTGTGACCGTTCTTGTACTTGAACACAGTCTTCCGCCATGCCCCCCCCCCCCCCCCCCCGGGGTGCTGTTGTCTGTACCACATCGTGCGTGTCTACTCAAATAAGCAACTGAGCATGCACCTCAACCCCGCTGGGAACCCAGCAGGGGAACATGTATTCAATTGCTGCACCCAGCGCAGTTCCAGGTACATGCAACGGGAAAAAGGGCACCCACCTTTGACCTGTGAGGTTGCTCCAAAGTACGTTGCTGCGTGGTTGGGCAGCCAAGAGATGAAGGTCACAAACATGATGCCGTACCTGCACAGGAAACAGACACACGCTAAGGTCACTGCCTACTCTGCAGCTTTGTAGGTCTTTCATCTGCCTCAGTGGGATGCATATCTGTCAGCTGAGAAGAGTGAGGCTTGAAATGTGTGCTTTTAACCCTGGATAAGTTCATTGTGCCTGCCCCCCCCCCCACCACCACCACTACCGTCCCACACCGTAGGTGACACATATATGCTGAAGGTTCTGGCCCCCTACAGGATGGCAGAGGTCTGCTGAGCTGAAGCGCTGCAACTGCAACTGCAACTGCAACTGCAATGACAAATGCTGTCACGCACATCAAAATCAGCATGTTGCTGACACCAAGCAAGTGCATCCTTTGCTGACACGACAAGCGGGTGCTCACATGATGGATCCCTTCACGCGTCTGCCCATGAGGATGACCATGAGGGCCAGACCAGCAACACCCAGCCACAGGCTAGCATTGTGCAGACGCTTGCCCTGCAGCAGTAGCAACAGCAGCAGCAGCAGCAGCAGCATTAGTATGCAGCAGTCAGTATCTAGTTTCACATGACATGCCAGACGTGCGCCAATCTTTTCAGAAAGTTCAACCTGGACCCTGAGCTCTGCTGGTGCTGGTGGCGACTTTCAGCCACGGTGGTGCAACCTGTGCCCTCCCCGTCCCTCCCTGTCCCTCCACACCCCCTGCCCCTATCCTTACAGGTGAGGCAACCTGGACTCTGCTAGTGCTTGTTGCAACAACCTGCCCACCCCCCCTCTTCCCACCCCCCGCCCCCACTAGAAAAGCCGAACACAATCAACCCGAACCAACACACATAATGCTAGTACTACTCTAGTAGACCCCACCCACCCACCTTGCACATGTAGCTGGACGAAGGTGGGCCCAGCTGCTCGTTAAACCGGTAACGCACTTTGAATGCCCTGGCTGTGCACGCACTGTAACATCATGTGCCCAGCGGTGAAAGTATCCACATGTGACACCCCCCCCCCCCCCACCCCCGGGCGGCCTTGGACCCATGGAAAACCAAATGTTGCACACCATAATGACACCACCATCAGCCACCCACCTTGCACATGTAGCTGGATGATGGTGGGCCCAGTTCAGCCATGAGGGCGCCAGTGTCCTTGTTGTTGACACACACAGCCTCCGTGGTGGCGTTGGCAATGCTGTACTGGTACACCCGGTTCTCGAGGGGGCAGCCCCCTAGGGTGACCAGGGTGGCTGAGTTGTAGCTCACAAGGCTGAGACCCTGACCGTTCTGCAGCCCGATACTGTAGCAAAAGGTGCAGACATACACATACACACATCACGGGTCAGATACCGTGTTGGGGGGGGGGGGGGGGGCAGAACGGAAAGCTTTTACCCTGGGCCGAGCTCAGCTGTGCTTTGCAGGGTGACGAGGCTGGCTGGGTTGTAGTTCACAAGGCTGAGACACTCAGTGTGGCTGAGCTGCAGCCCGATGCTGCAACAGGGCGGTGAGATGCAGGACACAGGTGAACGCAGCAGGGCAGGAGCAGCTGGGTCGTGCACCCATTATACGTTGGGCCACCCACCTGCCTAGCAGCACTCCCCCACCCGCTTGCCCACAGACCAAACCACCTGCCAAACCACCCACCCATCCTACACGCAAGGCAACACACAGGACCGTCCTGCGGCAGACCCCCCCCCCCCCCCGCCCCTGTCACTCACAAGGCCAGGAACAGTCCGATGCCTCCAGCTGTTGCCAACATGAGACACTTGGGCACCAGGCTCACCATACGCCCACGCACACCTGGAGGCACAGCAGATAAGTGCACATCGCAAACACACCATCAGCAGCAGTAAGTCACATGACTCCATCAAGGGCCGTGTATGCTTTGAAGACAGCTCTGCACAAGAATGCTAGAAGGGCTGGTGCAGCAGCACTGATGGTCACGTCATGTTGCGGAACTCCTAGGTATACAGACACATGCAGACAAAAACATACTACATACGTGTCCGCAACGGCAACAGTTTTTAACATAGCGACATACAGACAACTTCAAGCACCTGTGAGACTGATGGCGATGAAGATCCAGCCCTCGACAAAGGCAGCAGCAAGGGCCTCCTGGTACGTGATCTGGGGGGGGGGGACAGCAGCAGCAGCAGCAGACCACATATGGTTAACAGGAAGCTACTCCTTGGGCCAGGTGCTGCATGGCATGCCGGCGCAGGCTGTACTGCTGTCAGAAGCTGAGGTGCACATGACAACAGCAACGCCACACACATGTGCACATCAGCTGGGTTGACAGTACCCCTGCTATTGTGCTGGCCACATGGACCCTCCCGCAGCCTGCACGCTGTACATGTTGACCCTGTGCCGAGACACACAGTGTTGAACACACAGGGGCCCTCGGCGCACACTCAACATAAAGCCTGAGCTATGTGATGATCACCTTTCCAGTGCCGAGGTAGCCAACCACCGTGTAGGTGAAGTACGCGTTGATGCCTGCACACAACATTTCACAACGACACCAGCAGCATCAGGTCAGGAGCACTTCAGCTGCTCCATGCTTGCAAGTGACCCTAGCCTGTTCCTGGAGGCTGCAGCATGTAGGGAGGTTGACATGCTTCGGTGTGGCCTTTGCTGCCCCCTCCCCCACCCCGAAACGCAGCACTGAACAAACACCCTGCCCTACCCCACCCCCAAACCCTGCCCTGGCCACACCGCCTCACCCATGCCTGGCGCCACTGACAGTGGCATGTTGCTGTGCCCCCCCCCCCCAACACACACATAATGGCTGGATGCACTTCATTGGCTGGATGCACTCCCCGTGTCTACACACACTCATACAAATACGGCACAGGACAACACGTGCACACACTCACCCATGCCTGGCGCCACTGACAGTGGCATGTTGGCAAATGCTCCCATCAGCGCTGTGGCCATCAGACTGGTGGCAGCAGTGGCAGTGATCAGGCTGCGACGAACCTCTTGCTGCAAGCCAGCAGCAGCAACAGCAACAGCAGCAATAGCAGCAGCAGTACCAGTGGGTCACTCGCATGACCTTCACTGCGACTGTGCCACACCCCCACAGATGCAGCACATGTGCTGGAACCTTTGGTGTCTGTCCTCATGAGTGCCTTGGGTGGCATGCTGCCCCGACCTGGCAATACGTGTCCTCACCAACATCAGACACTGTGCTGTTGACTCACTACTATATGGCTGGCAGGAGCTTGATATATTTTGTGGTGTTCCAGGGAGGGGCGTGCAGGAGCTGGTGGGGTATCGTATCTACATATCTATGGTCCTATGCTGCTGCCCCTGGCTCCCTTGCAGGTTGCACTGCTTTGCTGTATGATGCTGGCAGCGCGTTTGGCGGCCTCACAAGCGAGGGGGGAACCCAGTTCCCCCCCCCCCCCCAAAAAACACACACACTGCACTGTTCTCCCTGTGGACCCCCCCCCCTCCCCCCCACACCCCCGACGACTCACCCTGCACGACTCAAAGCCAGGGTCAGTGAAGCGGCAGCCAGGCTGGCCGGCCTTGGGTCCTGTGCAGTCAGCATCCGTGCACTGCAGCAGCAGGAGGCAAGCTTAGGTACGAGCGGTTTATGGGGTTAGCGTCGCTGCTTATTTGATACAGCAGCAGCCATGCGCTGTAACAGCAGTGGAAGCATTGACAAGGACGTATGCTCGTGCACCGTGCAACAGCCTGGCGTTCTGTTGTTCACAGACAGAGTGCAGTGCTACAGCTGTGCTGACACTCACCGTGCCGCCAGTGTCTGCCAAGATAGCAGAGTTGACCGCAACTGCATCACCAACCAGCACCAGCGGTTGCAGAAACAGCAGCAGTCAATTCAAATTCTGCTGTGCCTGTAGTGCTGCTGCTGAATCAGCTGAATCACGTGGGCCCATGTGCGACAGTCAAACGGGCTGGCCAGCTGCGCAACTATGACAACTATGAGGCTGCTGACATGCTGTCGAGGCACTCACGGATGTAGCAGGTCTGCAATGGCAAGCAAACAGGGGCAGGTCGTTCGTAAGCTACTACGTACAGCCCTAGTTGTGATACAGCGACACGTGCAGGCAAGAAAGGCCCAGAAATAATCAAAATTATGCATTGATCAATCACGTGATTACACAGGGGCCATTATAGACACCCAGGCAGGGATGACCACAGAAGCGATGCACAGGAACTTACGGTAAGGAAGCAAACAAGGCCTGCCCTGATCTCTGCGCGCACGTACACATTCGTGGATCGTCAGCAAGCCGTAAAACAATATTAAGCAACTCCTGTCTGCATCAGACAAGAGCAATGACATCAGCCTCTGATCTGTTGCAGCTTGCCCCAACCTGTGCTGAAAGTTGTCTTGCGCCCCTTCAGCTCAAAGTAGCGACCGACAACGCTGTCCGCACACGCTCGTTGATGTTGTGCACCCACCCCATTGCTGCTGCGATCCCTGCACAACTGTGCGAACCCTGCACACAACTGGTGAAAGAAAAAGAGTGCAGCACAGCTTATGTGCCAACTGGTACGTAGCAGGTTGCGGAACAAGGCAGCACGCGTGCCAGGTGGACACAATGAACACCGGCTGGCAGTTGCTGACTCAGATGCTCAACTGACAGTTACTAACAAGCTTCCTGACACCTTCCGTTCAGTGCTGCCCAGGAATGCAACCCAGTGCAGGCATGATGGATCTTCCCAGACTACGAAGCCTAACTTCGTTCCTGCTAAGATGGTTGTATGGTGTGAAGCAGCTGCACTTGCTGCTGCTGCTGCTGCTGTGCTGCTGTGAGGCTGCTGCTGCTGCTGCGGTGGCTAGGCTGTACCCGCGCTGCAGCTCTCTGCAAGCACTTTTCTGGCCTGCGTCAGTGGTAGCGTGCTTGCTGTATGGTCTGTTACATCGAGGCCCTGAAAGGCCCAGCCAATCCCCTACTGTGCACACTGCCATATAGCAGTTATTGAGTGGGCCAAACCTCAACCAGCCACTCTGCAGCTACAGGGTAGGACGCATATTGCAGCCTAAACCATATGGACTGGGATGCCAGTTCTGAAGGCTTGGCCTAACACGGTGAAGGCAGCAGCATCAACCGCAGCCATCACCAGCAGCAGCAGCAGCAGCAGCAGCAGCAGCAGCAGCAGCAGCAATAGTCACATCAGCTGAAGCTGAAACTGTGGCAGCAGCAGCACCCGGAGCGGTAGCAGCCAGTTTCAGCAGCAGGCAGCCGCAGCAGTTGAAAGCAGCAGGAACAACCAGCTGAGCACAGAACAAGTTGCAAGGTGCTTGTCCAGCGCTGTGTACTGCTAGTTAAACAAAGTTTGTCAGCCCCCCCCCCCCCCCCATGCGGCATCATGAAAATGTGTGCCAGTTGTGCTACTTGTCAGCTTAGGTGTCATCACTGGTGACTCGCTGTCTGTTTGATCAAAACTGATGGCACCAGCCCAAGCCCACTGCTGTGCCCACATGCTGTCAGATGTTACCAAACTTGGGGACCACTTTACAGAAACAACTAGTTGAACTATCCAGGCTGGATGCTGCAGAATGAAGACAGGACATGTCCTGTACAGTTCAAGTTTTTATATTTGTGAAGAGCAGTGTTACAGGGACCACACACAAGCTTGGCACGTATGACTCGCTTGCGGTGTTGAGAGAGGAGAACAACTAAGCATGCCACAATGGCTGCATTGTCGTTGTGCTTGGTATGGCTGACCGCACCCAGGCGATGCGACTCAAGGGCTCATGCCATGCCATGAGCCCATGATGGGTGTCGCCCTTGCCTGTGACTCCTGTGCCAAACCCCCCTTTCAACTGGTTTGCCCATTCAGCACTACCAGTTTTGAATGTGTAATGGTGCTGAAACGGCTGACTTCACTGGGATCCCAGACGGGCTGAAAAGCTCATAGGTGATCTTCGACGGACATGTAGCGACCGGCACTTCAACTTCAGCCGAATGCCTCATTCACGTCACAGCTTCGCGCACCATGTTCTGTCACAGAACGTGCGAAACGAACGTCTTTGAATCTCGCCGGTGGTCGCCAGCACCTGCGCACCGCGCATCACCAAAAAGACCGATGCCGCACACATTCAACAGCAAAATGCAACGACGGAGCTGGCAGATCTCATTACTGCTTTTAGCAGTCTGCTCTCCGGCCTGGGCGTTGCGACCGCACCCTCCAGGAGATGCCGCGACTCGAGCAGCAAACGCAAGTGCTGCTGCAGCAGCAGTACCAGCAACAGTAGCGACATCCCCATCCCCAAGCTTCAAGTGCGGACAGCCCCTCGGCCCTTGTGGTGCCTCAATTCCTGCGGATGCAGTCTGTGCAAATGGGGCAGGCTGGTGCCAGGCAGGATACTTCTGCGGCAAAAACAACTTGTTCAACCAAGACGCACCATCCACATGCATCCCGGTGCCTGTCGACTGCGGCAAAGAGGGACGGCAATGCTGCCCTAGCAATGTGGACACCCCACACACTAACAGCACCGACATGATGCAGAGGCAGCCCTTTTGCAAGGGTGCTGGCTTGACATGTTTTTATGACCAAAACAAGCTGTTGATGATCAACGACACCTTCACTGGTTTCGCAGGTGCGCATGCATGGGATATATGGGATGTGCTGACTCAGCTGAGCTGCAGTCAAGGTGTGCATGTACATGCAAGTAGAACTGCGGGCGAGTACCATGGGATGGTGGGTTGCGTATTACACTCCATCTTACTTCAACTTGAGCCGGTGTGGCCCGGGGCTGTAACTTGCAAGGACTGTAACTTGCAAGCTGGGTGTGGCTTGTGTGCTGGGGCGTTGTCAAATAGTGCAGTGTGCATCTGCAGGCGAGCTGCCAGCTCGCCCCCTGTGACAGGGGGTCCTGGAGTGTGACCCTTGCAAGCAGCGGCGGTCAATTGACCTTTCCTTGCAAGGCTTAAGCTTAAGCAAGCTTGCAACCCCGGATGAGCATTGCATCGAGCTGCTGGCAAGGGTTCCTCAGCGACTGGTTGCTCAACCTTCAGGTGACATCAGGCGGGTCGTGCATGCACTTGACACAGGTCACAGTGACCTCTGACACATGGTGTTGCTCCGCATGCTTTCGCATGCTGTTCCACACAGGTGCTGCGTGTGTTGCTGTGCCCAAGGACTGTGGGTCTGCCCCTGGCGCTCCATGCTGCCCATACACCAGATTCAAGCGCATGCGCAGCAACCCCTCAATCGACGGCCCAAACACCTGCAGTGGCAACATGTACTGCAACCATGACGCCGCCAATGCAACAGCCGCTGTCTACAACCACGGCCTGTCACTGCTCCTCGGCCAATACACTACTACTGGCGTCTGTGAGCCCAACCCCCCTGACTGTGGCAAGTTTGGGCAGCCCTGTTGTGTGGTAGACGGCCCTTTGCCGTGGCCAGAGCTGGCGTGCGGCCTAGCAGAGGGGCATGAGTCTGTGAGAGGCTACTGTGCCAATGCTGATGGGCAGCCTTGGATGTTGGGTATCTCAGGCAGGGCGCAGCATCACGTGTGCACCCCTTGCCCTGAGTCATTGAGTGAGGGGCAGAAGTTGCGGTATGAGAACACCCACTTGTACCACAGGTGCGGCTTCAACATGTTGGAGCAAAAGGTGAACGGCACGTCTGTTGTGAAAGGCTAGCTGATTCTGGACCTTGGCCCCAACCCCTTGTACACCCTGGAACCTGGGCTTGCCATTCAGTGGTGTGGGAAGGTCGTGTGTTTCTTGTGTCCGCTTGAGGATATCTCCTCATCCAGATGGAACATGTGGTTGATGCTGTGTCATACATGGTGCCCTAGCAGAGTGTTCTGCAAGATTTTTAAACCTATTTGGGTTGCTCTGTGTGGACAGCATCTCACTGGCATGGGCAAGCCAGCGCCAGCGCATGCCTTGCAGCATTTCCGAAACGGTACCTGCAAGGGCTGCTGGCACCATCTTGAGACACTGCTACTACTGGTTGGTTAGCTATTGTGCGGCAGAATGGAAGACTAACAGTCCAACGTTGTGATTCAAGGGAATGAGCATGAAGTCATGCTTGAGACATTGTGCTACAATCAAGGAACGGCACAAGTAGGACTCGGTTGACAGTGTTGACAAACAACACACTGATCAGGCCACAATGCGGATGCATTCGGGTTGGAGCCTGCACCAAGTGGATGCGACGCAGGGGCGACCTTCAACCGACCTTCGACGGTGCAACTTGCGTGACTTCAGGCGAATAGCGTAAACGATGTCGATGTGTCGTGCATGCACGTTAGGTCAGCAATCACTGTAAGACAACTGACAAGTCTTCAAATTCGATCGCGTGTGGTCGCCAGCACCTGCACACGTTGCGCAACTCCAAGAACACCGATGTCGAAAATCCTCCGCAGCAGTATGCAACGGAGGTTGTTGGTGCTTTTCATGATTTTGGCAATCTGCTCTCCGGCGTGCTGGGCGTCGCGACCGAACCCTCCAGGAGAAGCAGCAACCGAAGCAGCAAACTCAACTGCTGCATATACACCCAGCCCCTCTCCCAGCCCATCACCTAGCCTTGAGCCCAGCCCCTCTCCCAGCCCGACACCCAGCCCTGAGCCCAGCCCCTCACCCAGTCCATCTCCCAGCCCATCTCCCAGCCCATCTCCCAGCCCTGAGGTCAGCCCTGAGCCCAGCCTGTCCCCCAGCCCATCACCAAGCCCCCCACCCAGTCCAGCTCCCACCCCATCACCTAGCCCCGAGCCCAGCCCCGAGGCGAGCCCCGAGCCCAGCCCCGCGCCCAGCCCATCACCAAGCCCCCCACCCAGTCCAGCTCCCACCCCATCACCTAGCCCCGAGCCCAGGCCCGAGCCGAGCCCCGAGGCGAGCCCCGCGCCCAGCCCATCTCCCAACCCATCACCTAGCCCTGAGCCAAGCCCTGAGCCCAGCCCATCTACCAGCCCCTCACCCAGCCCTGAGCCCAGCCCCTCACCCAGCCCTGAGCCCAGCCCCTCACCCAGCCCATCTACCAGCCCATCACCTAGCCTCTCACCCAGCTCCGAGCCCAGCCCATCTCCCAGCCCTGAGGTCAGCCCTGAGCCCAGCCCGTCCCCCAGCCCATCACCAAGCCCCCCAACCAATCGAGCTCCCAGCCCATTACCTAGCCCTGAGGTCAGCCCATCTCCTAGCCCTGAGCCCAGCCCATCACCCAGCCCCTCCTCCAGCCCCTCTCCAGACGCAACTGCAGCAGGGACATCCCCACCCGCCAGCTTTGAATGCGGACAGCCCCAGGGCCCCTGTGGTGCCTCAATCCCAGCAGGTGCAGTCTGTGCAAATGGGCCAGGCTGGTGCCAGGCAGGATACTTCTGCGGCAAAAACGACACAGATATCCACAGGGTTAACGTACACGCACCGTCCAAGTGCATTCCGGTGCCGTTTGACTGTGGCAAAGAAGGGCGGCCATGCTGCCCTAGCAATGTGGACACCCCACACACCAGCAGCACCGACAAGATGCAGAGGCAGCCCTTCTGCAAAATTGAAGGCTTGACGTGCTTTTTCCACAGCTCCGACCTGGATTTTGTCAACGACACCTTTGCTGGTTTCGCAGGTGCGCATGCACGTCACATGGGATGTGCATTGTTGTAAGCTGCAGTCAACGTGTGCATTCAATGCATGCCATGCCATGCCATGCCATGCCGCAGTGCGGCTCACTGTGGCACATGGGATGTGCTTGGAGCACAGAGCTGCACATAGTGCTCCTTCAGCCTAGCATGCGTGACCCCCATGATATGTCCCCAAGCACCGCAGTGCAGTGCTCGGGTTGCAACTCCGAGAAACTGTTGCTAACCAGTCGCCCACGGGGCCAATCGGCGACTGCTGCTGGACGTCTCGGAGCTTCCCATGCTGCACACGGTGACAGAAAACATCAGACATCTGGCCAAACTGTGGCGGTTAGAGAGCCTCGCAGATTGTTGGCGGCCACTGTCCATGTTGCATATCATGTTTGTTTGTGTTACCTCAGCAGCAACATACGCATGGCAGGATAGTGCTGTTCTCACACCCTGGACAGAATGTCTGCAGGAGTGTGACATGACTCACGTATGTGTGACATAAATGTGACGGCGGACACAGCCTGCTGCTGTTCCACACAGGTGCTGCGTGTGTTGCTGTGCCCAAGGACTGCGGGTCTGCCCCTGGCGCTCCATGCTGCCCTTATACCAAAATCCAAACCTGTGCAAACTGCACCAACCCCCCAATCCCCACGGACCTCCCAAACACCTGCAGTGGCAACATGTACTGCAACCACAACGCCACTGACACAACAGCCGCTGTCAACAACCCCGGCCTGTCGTTTCTCTTGGTCGGCAACATCACCACCGGCGTTTGCACGCCCAACCCCCCGGCCTGTGGCAAGTTCGGGCAGCCCTGTTGTGTGGTAGACGGCCCGGCCCCATGCCTGTCATGTATGTCGAAGCCAGAGCTGGGGTGTGGGCTAGCAGAGGGGCACGAGTCTGTGAGAGGCTACTGTGTCAACCCTGCTAATGGACAGCCTTGGATGTACGGTATGTCAGGCAGGGCTCAGGATCACGGGTGCTACCGCTGCCCTGATTTACTGAATGAGAAGCAGAAGTCGCGGTACGACTTCAACCACTTGTACGACAGGTGCGGCTTCGACATGATGGGGCAGAAGGTGAACGATTCCATGTCAGACTCTGTTGTGACGGGCTGATTTGGTCTGTGGCTACAAAAAAAGCCTGGCCCCTGGGCTTGCGGTTTAGGGGGGTAGGGAATTCGTCGGTAACTTGAATTGGCTTGAGTGAAAGAAACATGTCTACGAGTGGTGGATGCATTGTGGAGTATGTATACGCGCAGAATGTTCTGGAACCTATTGTTGAGAGCACCACCAGCTGAGGCTGCAGTCAATGGCAATTGGATCTTCAAGATCTGTAAGGACCCCTACAGCATCACTTATACCCAAGCATTGTGGACCCGCAAACTGTACCCTGCGCAGCAACATTCAGGGTGCAAACAAACCTTGTCTCACACATCACTGAAAGGTTTGCCATGTGCAAAAGGCAGCTCATCTTAACATGAGCAACACGCCAAGCCACAGGATGGCAAACGAGCCTTCTCATCGGAGGCTGGGAGCAAGCAGACAAGTACATCCACTGCATTGAGAGGTTGTGGCACCACACATGTGCACCTCATCGAGTACAGCCACACACACAACAAGCTGTACTGGCACCAATCACCACTGGTGACTGGCAGCCCAGACAGGCCTGTCCACCCCTCCCACCAACCGCTGGCAACAGCAACAGCTACCATGCAGCTCCTTGCTGCTGTCATGGTGGCTGCCCGGCTGCTGCTGCTGCTGCTGCTGCTGTTGCCGCTGCCGCTGTTGGCAAGCAGCTTCACTGTGGCCCTTGCTTGCTGAAGAGGGCCGTGCTGCCTGCTGCTGCTGTGAAGGTGTGCAGGCTCATGTCGTTGAAGGCTGAGGCCACTGGGTACCTGTGGTCAGGCACAGGCAGCTCCTGGACAATGCCTGCAGCAAGCGATGGAACAGCAACGCAAAAGGAAGAACTCAGTGTTGCTACAGATCCCAAAAACATGCTGGGTTCATGCTTTCATAAGTCTGCACACGCTCTCCTGGACAACACCTGCAGCACACAGGGGGGAGTGTCCTCTCTCCAACTTCCTCCTCCCTCCCTCTCCCTTGCTCCCGCCTCCCCTCCCCCACTTCGCCCCTCCCTCCCCTCCCTCCCTTCCCCCCCTCCCCCCCCCCTCCCCTCCCCCCCCCCCCCCCCTCCCCCACTTCACCCCCCCCCCATCCCTTCCCCCCCTCTCCCCATGCCACCCTCAAAGGCTGAGGATGCTGCAGCCAACCAAGGATACCCAGGACAGTGGCCTAATCCTTGCCAGGCCATGATGACTCCGCCTGCCCCTTCCTCCCCCCTCCCCCCCCTCCCAGGGCCGCCCACACGGGCCGCCCTGATCTGCACACGCCCCTCGTGTGCCATGCCGCATGCCCTCCATGTCCCATGTCTTCAAGAGGAAGCTCCCAAGCACCCAAGCACCCATACTCCGCATCTGCTGCTCACCTGCCTCAACTAGTGCCAGCAGCCTGTCAGGTCTAGTAGTGCTGGGCCTGAGGCCGGGTGGGCCCGACCAGCGCTCAGCATAGGTGGCAAAGCTGTTGCCTAGGATGGCCAGGCGGGGCAGGACCTGGGGAGACCAGTTGGCCCCTAGCAAGTTGTCACACAGCACACCCTGCGAGTGCAGCATGTGAAAAGGCGGGCGGTGCGGTACAAACAGTGCGTGTTGAGAACATCACTTGAAGATAAACTTGGGAGACTAAAGACGCGGGGGGGGGGGGCAATTGGCCCTGGGTAGATACTATGTTGTCACACAGCACACTAAATGCAATGAGGGGATCAGCTGGTTGTCACAACCCTGGCAGGTTGTCACACAGGAACCCCTTGTGTTTGAGATGTGCGACAGATGGACAGTGCGAGATGCCCGTGTCATAGATGCTGACAAGCGCTGCCCTGCAAAGGTGTGCTGCTGCTGCTGCTGCTGCTGCTGCTGCTGCTGCTGCTGCTGCTGCTGCTGCTGCTGCTGCTATGCACAAACGGGATCCGCAGAAAGACGCATGTATTGGCATGTCTGACCCCTCCCCCCCCCCCCCCCCACACCACCCACACACACGCTGGCAGAGATGCCTGCACGCACGCACGCACGCACGCACGCACGCACGCACGCACGCACGCACGCACGCACGCACACACCACGGTAACCTCACCTCGCAGTGGGGCAGGAAGAAAACCGTAGTCTGGCCCCCTATGCTCCGCCGCCCCTCCTCATTCACTGAGATGACATCCAGCCCCATATGCTGCAGCAGCTTCTGATCCAGGGGTGTGAAGGCGGGGTCATACAGCTGAGGGGGCTGGGTGAGGCCAGGAAGCAACTGCTGGAGCAAGAGCACCATCGCCAGCTGCAGATACAACAAAAACCATGTGAACAATGCAGTATGGAAATTTGATCACCTCATACAGAGTGTCGCGACGTGTGTGTGCACATGCACGTGTGGTGGTGGTGGCGGGGGGGGGGGGGGGGGGGGGGGGGGGGGCAACTCCCTGGCAAGCGCAGGGTAAGGAAGAAGGGTGGGTGGAGGTGGGATCATCTAGCTGAGGGGGCTGGGTGAGACCCAGCAGCAATTTCTGGACCAGCAGCACCATCGCTACCTGCAAAGAACATACCACAACAATACACCAGGGAGGGGCATGCGGCATCAGGTGGTTGTGTGGAGTATCCGAGGCTGCAGGCGCCAGCCAAGGCACGCGCACACCCTTCTTCCAAAACTGCTCTCAAATGTACCCAAGGTGTACGAGCTGCCAGCCGACGTTATGTGAATATCTTGCATAATTGATACACCCAGGGTTCAGCTCTGCTGAACAACGGGCTTGTGCATGCCCAGCGGCATCCTGAGCTCCTGCTCTGCTGCTGCTTGGTGGCTTTGCCCCCTTTCTGAAGATGTAACATGCAACATGCACATACAGTCCTGTGTAATGGCTTGTTTGTGAACCATATCAGGCAGTTATGTGACTCTCTTGCCCCCCCCCCCTGAACCCCTCCGTCTCCACCCCACCTCCACCCAACCCAACACAACCAACCCCTCACCCAGCCACTGATTCAACCCCCCCCCCCCACCTGGTGTTTTGACACCTTGCTGTCCTCTATGGAGCCCAGCCCATACACCACCAGCGCCTGCACATCGGCCCAGTCCCACTGCTGCTGCTGCTGCTGCTGCTGCTGCTGCTGCTGCTGACTGTCCTGCTGCTGCTGCTGCTGCTGCTGCTGCTGCTGCTGCTGCTGCTGCTGACTGTCCTGCTGCTGCTGCTGCTGCTGCTGCGGACCTTCCTGCTGTTGCTGCTGCTGCTGCTGCTGCTGCTGTTGGTGGTGCTGCTGGTGGTGATGTTGCGGCAGGCCCAGGCCCCCTCCTCCTGCTGCTGCTGCTGCCTGCTGCAGTGCTGCTGTGAGGGATTGGTACACTTCAGCCTGTCGCAGATCCCTGGCTATGTCCTGAACTTGCTGCTGCAGCCGCAGCACTTGCTGCTCTATGTTGCTGCCTTGCTGCTGCTGCTGCTGCTGCTGCTGTCGGCTACCCTTCCTGCTGCTGCTGCTGCTGTAGGCGAAGCCAGGGGTGGTGGGGGTATGGCCCCAGCCTGGCAGGGCCCCTATTGCTGCTACTGCTGAGCCGCTAGTAAACGCAGCTGGCAGTAAACCGGCTGATGGTGCTTGCTGCTGCTGCTGCTGCTGCTGCTGCTGTGGCTGTTGCCTGTGCTGTTGCTGTTGCTTGGCCTGCTGCTGCTGCTGCTGTGAGGGTTTGCGTGCCTTGCCTTTGCCTCCCACCACCATCCACTCGTCCTCAGCACCTGCTGTCATGCTGCTGACCTTGGTCTGTGTACGTCCCTGACAGCCAGTCGGAGGCAGTGGCGTACTTGCTTGGGTTGGTGAACCTGACAACTATATGCTGTATGTACAGGAGTATATCGATTTGATTAATTTGTCAGTACACATGGAGCCAAACCTGCTTCAGCACCAGCTGTTACAAAGTGGCTGGCCACAGCAGCAAAGGGTTCTGTTGACAAAATCGAAACTGATAGCTGGCCAATTTGAGTTGAGGAGAGAAACATCTTTCGACGACTTGGTTTGACGATCAGCGGTTGCGCCTTGTCGTCTCTGCGGATTAGCAGCTGCTGTTGCCTCACCCAGATCACCAGCCAAGTGACAACATCTCGGAGCGTGCTTGTGTGATTACTCTAAACGTGTTCACATCGTCTGAAAGCAGTCCAATCGCCTGCGCAGATGGCGACAACCCCCCACTTCAATCAGCAGGGACTCCCAGCAGCACAGCAGCAACCGCAACGGTCCAAAGCCACACCCATTCCTACACACCGGATCTGAACCGACGTACAGGTAGAATAGGCTTTTTTTGCAAACACAGTTCAGCATCAAGGTGCATAGTTCCAGGCCTTGGAGGCCCACCTGCTGGAGTAACACTGATTTCTTGGAGCAGCAGCAGCAGCAGCAAGGGCTGATCTGCTGCAGCAGCAGCTTCCCTGCAGCTTAGCAGCAGCAGGAACAGCAGCAACCGCCACGCTGATCCACAGCAGCAGCATCAGCAGCAGCAGCAGCAGCAGCAGCAGCAGGCGCCATGCGAGAGCCTGACTTGACGAAGCTTGCCAAGAGTTTGACCAGCAAGCAGCTGGCGTGCACTGAGGAGATAAAGCTGCTCATGGACTGCATGATGGTGAGGGCGGGGGGGGGGTGAGAGTGGGTGCAGCAGGATGCCTATCAGCTGCTTTATTGATGTGGGGTAGGGGATTAGGGAGGAGACCAAGGCAGGGAAGGGGGCGCAGGGGAAGAATAGGGCACTGGAAGAGGGATGTGTGTGTTGAACACATGAGTTGCATCAAGCAGGTACACAAAGTGTGTGATGGGTGGGCCGTGGATGGGTGGGTGGCGGGGGGGGGGGGGAGAGCTGGAGGGGTAGCACAGCGGGTATGGGGGCGACACAGTGAGAGACACCTGGCGGACGGGTGATGACAGGTTCTGGGGAGGGGCGGCGCGGGGCGGGGGGGGGGGGGGGCAGCTGGCTCCTTGTACTTTGATGGAGCTCTGGTGGAAGTAAGGGTCCAAGGGAGGGTGAGGCGGAGGGTTGGGTAAGGGGGTGGTGGGGGACGCGCAAGGGACGGAATCATGAAGGGGGTTTGGGGGGGGGGGGGGGGGGGAGGGGGGGCAGCAACAGGGGTTTGAAGGCCGAGATTGGGGTGGGAGAAGGATGAGTGGGGAGGTAGGGGACCCGCAAGGCTTGTCAGGGGTGGCCCGGCCTGTGTGACCCCTGGGGAGAAATTCAGGGCGTGGGAAACACTGACGGCATCATGCATCATTCTATGCAGCCGTCCTCACGTCCGTCAGTGCGCCACTGACTGTTACTATTACTGCCACTGTGACATGGTTCAGGACATGCCTGAAAGCCCCGCTCACAACCCACATACCACTTTGCTTGCTGCATCAGTGCGGCTGTACATGGGTATGTGATGCTCTAGGGCTGCAAGATGCGGGTGCCGTTCTTGGTTGCCACCTTGATGTGCATTCAAGGTGGCTCACCAACAGCAGCACCCTGCATCTTGCAGCCCTAGATCACCACACACGCATGCACAGCTGCACTGATGCAGCAAGCAAAGTGGCATGTGAGTTGTTGGCACCTCTTTGCCCCTGTGCAGGATTGCACAAGCATGCACAGCTATTTTGTTGTAATAGTACTGCACTGCTGCTGCTGCCCCTCTTTCTTCTGCTTTTTCTGCTCCCCCCCCCCCCCCCCCCCCCTCGCTCCCCACTTCTTGCGTATCTCAAATCAACAGCGCCAGGGCCTCTTGGATGCAGACTCTGCCTGCAAGCGGCAGGCGACAGCAGCCATGGTGTGCCTACAAACATCGGTGAGTCATTCCCTTGAAACCCCCTCCCCGCCCCAGCCTCCCTCCATGCAGGGGACTGCTCCGGGAGTGTTGTGTGGCTCTGCAGGAGCAGTTTGGCAGAGCTCTGATCCATTCACATTGAGTAGCCGTGGCAGCGGCAGCAGGTGCACTGCAGGGAGCAACATTGGGGTGTGCAATGTCAGCACACTCAGGTTCACTGTTGCTTGCAACAGCCGTCAAACCTCCCCATCAGCCATGTACAGCACCTTCCTTGCATATGGAACTTTATAGAGGGGTGGTGATGGTTGCTGGCTGATACAGTCATGGGTGCCTGACAGCACCCAGCGTGACACCGCCGATTGCAGGACCGATATGCAGCATGGATTGCAACTGTGCTCCCAAGCCACTCATGGTCAACATGGTATTGCATGATGTGTCACAGTGCGCATGTGTATCACATTGCCCTTTTCCTAGCCTGCTGGTCATCGTGGGGACACTGCAGGAGTGTTACATATATGTACTGAATGTTTGTGCTGCGCCATGTCGTGCTGTGTCATGCTGTCCTGCAGACCAAGGCCAGCAGTGCGCGTGCTGAGCTGGGCAAGCGCTTGGGGGTGAGTCATGCGGCAGTGTGGGGCTAGGCTTGCACATCCACACTGTTGACCTCATGACATTCAAGGCACCTTGGATGCACACCAGCCCAAAGCAGCACGGAACATGCAACTACAGCAATCATGGAATGTGCGGAACGAGCTCTGAAGCAGACAGTTCCTAAACGCCTGACACGTCTTGTATTACCCTGCATCAGCCAGTACATACCAACTTGATGGGTGAAGGTCCTTTCTGCATCAATGTGTGTCACCTGCGCGCATCAGCACAAAGCCCTGACAGAAGCGATCCTCGAATCAAGGCAGGTGTGCAATATGGTTTTGCTGGCCGTGCACGCGTGAACAACCCCTGCACTGTGTGGTGTGTTGCTGCGTGGTTTGTTGGTGTCTGCTGCAGCTCATAGCGAAGCTCTTCAAGCGCAACGGCTTCCGGTAGCAGACCAGGACGCACTGCTGCTCACCTGGCCCCTGGCCCCAGGGTTGAGTCAGTTTTGCAGCAGCAGCAGCAGCAGCAGCAGCAGCAGCCCCATGAACATCCGTGCGCCCTCGCCAGCAGCCTTGATGTGCACAGCTGTGGCACAGTAGCTCTCATGATTGCAGCAAGTCTCTGGCTCGTGTGGGCGTCAGGGTTTAGGGTTTACTCGTGTATAACTCATGTGGGAACCCTCAGTGCACCACTGGGGAGCCGCAGCACAGTGTTGTCAGCACGCAGCTGGTGTGGTGAGGAACATGTAGTGGTTGATGTGTGGCACCTGCTGGTTAGACAGCTGCTTTCGAGTCGTATGAGCCTGGTTTGTGTGCATTCACACTGCATGTTCAGATTTCAAGGTGCTCGGTGCACTTTGCGCCAACACGCAACTTGCCAAGTTTGATACCGCAGTGCTGCTTTTGCCTTTTTGATACTGTTTCTTATCCGTGTTACACACACACCACACCTGCCGGCGTATGCGCGTTGTTGTTGGGTGCCACCCACAGGCGTTCACATCCGCTGCGGCTACTGCACTTGCAGCTGGTGGCATCTCAGCACTCACATTGTGGCCACCTTGCTGGCGTGTGTGTGGTTCAGCTGCTGTCATTAGCAGCATTGCACCTGTTGTGCTGATTGGCAAGCATGCTGCCCCGGGCAACAGGCTGTTACTGGGCTGTGCTGGGCCCCAAGTGGTGGCCAATCAGCGTGAATGTGGCGTGAACTATAGCGTACCTGCAGCCAATCACCGTGAATGTGGCTTTATCAGCTGCTTGCAAGCCTTGCGGGGCAACTGGGGCTATGCGGCAGCCTCTGTGCTGCCTCTGGTTGTGGAGGTGCGTGAGTGCAGGCATGGTGGGGTGCAAGACATGAACACATTGTGTGCAGGCTGCCCCGGGCTGGCCTCAGCAGCGAGGGCTGCTGGGAGATATTCAGCTGTCCTGACAGACTGATGCAGATCCCAACGCGATTCAACACAAGTTACCAGGACAGCACCACATATGGCTTTGTAACAAGATCGCAGAGGCTGAAGCTGCCGTGTCTGTCAACGAAAAGAAGTAGTAAGTGATGCATATGCATGTGCAGTTGAAGCTAGACGAGCTTCAGGGCCCCCCAACCCTTGGCTCACTGTGACCTGAAGGTGCCTGGCCAGTTGCTGCCCTCCTGCTGGGCTGGATGTTGCATCAAAGCTCCACTGTGATCATTGGTGCTGGGTCATGCTGGCTGTTCCTCCTGCTGGGCTGGGCTGGGCTGATGTCAACAATAGCAACACTCTGCCTGCAAAAGCACAAGGAACGCACCTGCAGAACAGCGCAGCAACAAGATGTTAGCACAGCAAAGGAGAGGGGGGTCGACCCCTGCCCCAGTGCAGGCTTATGACACCCTGTTGCTGGCCCTCCTCCAACGTGTGACCTTGTGTGACTGGCACCTGTTTCAAACATTTGCAGCTGTTGCACATGTGACAAGATCAAGTGAGATATTGAGGAAGTGAAAGAACAAAGGGAGAGGATAGTCACACTGTCTGATGGTCTGTTGCTGGGGTGTGCTTAGCAGCAGTGACGGTGGGTTGTGATTTCTTGTCGAAACGAGAGCATCGGCCAGTGTTTTGCTAGTGTGTTGTTGTATCTAGTATAGTGTAGTTATATGGCTTTCCTTTGGTCAGCAGCAGCTTGGGGATGTGCGGCAGCTTCTGTGCTGCTAGGCTGCTGGCCTCTCAAGTGTTCCTGTCGGGGAGTGCTTGTGGCATGTGTGCTGGCCCCTGCTCCTGTTGTTGTGCGCGTGAGTGTAACTGCCACTGTGTTTCCATGTGAGGGAGAGTGGGGGTTGTGGAAGGAAATGTGAGGGAGAGTGGACATTGGTGAAGGAAACGACATCATATTCATGCCACAAAGTGCTGATGGCCCTGAGGGGATGGTTCTTGTGCTGTTGCACCAGGGCGTGTTGAATGCATTGACAAGTATTGCTGCAGTGATCTGGATGGTGCAATGTAGCAGGTACAGACATTGGATTCCAATCAAGCGCATGCGCCACTTCATGTGCGAGGTTGTAGTGCAGTCTGGTCCGGCAGGGAGCTGGCATAGATACATCTGGCCCCACAATAGTTACATACTTCAATGGCCAACAAGCAGCTTGACTGATGTCCAGCCGCCCCCCCCCCCCCTACCCACATTCACAATTCACGCACTACACCAAGCAACTGTATGTGCTGAAGGTACACAGGACATCGCACAATTTGGGCACTACACCAAGCAACTCTATGTGCTGAAGATACACAGGACATTGCACACATGCTGCTGCAGCTCCCGCCACCAGTGTGCACCACCTGTCTCAACTCTGTCGTGCGGGACCAGTGAGTTGCATAAAGGACTACATAAAGGACAGAAGGCGGCAGCAGCAACCTGCAACTTGCTGCTGCCGCATGTTATCAGCCTGTGTGCCCCAGGAGCAGCCGCAGCAGCAGCCGTCGCTTGGCCACCAAGCAGCTGCTGCTGCTGGGGATGAGCCCCAAGCTGTGACATAGTGCCACCTGTGATGTGCTGTCCCTGCCCAGCAGCACCGCCAGCAAGCCTGCATGGCGCGTCAGCACAATTCAGAACAGAAGAACAGTCAAACAACGCGCCAGCACTGCAATGGGAGCTCCTTTGCAGGGTGGTGTACTGCCTACCAGTGTGATAGGTAGGCTACCTGCAACTGGGTGTGGCGACAACATATGGGTCATCTAGGTGTCAGCAGCAGCGAGAGTAAAACAGCAGCAACAGCATGAGCATGCCTGCAGGTGCCCCATATCGCCAGGAAACTTATGCATGTGGCCTCCTTGCTGGGTGCAGGAAACCTACAGCGAGCGCAGTTGGAAATGACGGCCCGTGGGGTCGTGTGCTTGGCATGGCAGCACGTGGGTGGGTGGGTGATTGGCTGGGTAGGCAGCAAAATGTTTGTGTTGACTACGGCACCACATCAAGGTATGTCACCTGTGGGATGGACCACATGCTGGCTGTTCCCGTTCAGGTGCTGAAATTGTGTCTGAGTGCTTCCAGTGCCAGGTCACTTTGCTTCCTGTCTCACCATTAACCCCTCTTCACAATTCGACTGTGGCATTCATTTGGACCGAGGCATTCATTTGGACCGACTGCTCCTCCTTTCCCCGCCACCACATGATACTCAACCCTGCTGACAACCCTGATTCCTTGAAAGCAACGTGTGCAGCTCAGCTGCAACATCTCCGTGCTCAACCTGCTGCCATCATGCCCGAGACACCGCCGCCCCTTCCCAAACACACCCACTCAATGCAGTCTCACCTGCTTCATGCTCTGTCGCCAAAGCCGCAGTGCCCCCCCCCCCCCCCCCGTCACTGTGCCAGTGCTTCTTCAGCCTGCTGTGCCACATCATCATCTCCCTCGTCCACGTAGAGCTGCAGCAGCTGCCTCCACACAGGCTCGTCACCAGGACCCTGCAGGGAAGCGCCGTCAGAACGGAATGGGACAAGATAGACGGCAGCACACGGTGATTTTCAGGAAGGCACGAATAAACGCAGTGCAGCATGAACTCCTGCTATTTGATTTGGGTGTGCGCTGTTGGGGTGCCAGCATTGAACTCAGCAATGAAAGGGGACAGCAAACTGAGCAAGAGTCAAGCAGACCTAGCTGACAGCCCACCCTGCATAATGGCATGCTCAGTTGCTGTCACAGCACAGACACCATGCTAGCAAGCAACATGCCAGAGACACCCAGAGACTGCAACACACCTCTTGCTTCAGCTCTGCTGGTGTGCCTTCCGAGTAGTCCAGAGCTGTCAAATGCGGCAGCCGCTGCAGCTGCTGCAGCTGTGTGACCAGCAGCGGTGTAGGGGGGTCATCCACAGTCAGCTCCAGCTCCCTCAGCCCTGTCAGCTGACACACCGCCTGCAGGGTCTGCCCTGTGTCCGCTGACACATTGTCTGCAAGGTCCCCTGCTGTACCGGTCAACAGGTGCAATGTGTGCAGCCCACTCAGCCCCTGCAGTTGGGTTAGCTGCCGTGGGCTGTAGCGCAGGTAGCACATATTGAGAGACTGTAGACTTGGACAGCAGCTGACAATGCGGCTGCTTTCCGGGGCTGAGGCAGAACCGTACGGCTCCTTGACCGCTGAGATGTCGAGAGACGTCAGCTGCAGCAGCTGCTTGCCAGTAGGGAACAGGTGCTGCCACACACCTGCTGGCAGCCTGCACTCACTGATGCTGAGGTGCTGCAGGTTGCGGTTGGCTGTCAGGGCTGCGTAGGCTGCTGCAGGAGGGTTGCGCTGCTCAACTTCCCAAAAGGCAAAAGCTCGCACGGTGTTCCTAAGGTCCAGGTGTGTCAGCTGCGTCTGGTGTTCCAGCAGGGACAGGAGCGCCGCCACCCCTGCTGCGCCGGAAGGCGGCTGCAAGTGGCAGGCTGCTAGCTCCAGGTGCTGCAGCTTGGCTTTGCCAGCCAGTGCAGCCGGCTCAAACGCGGCGCTTATCAATGCCAAGCGCGTGAGCTGACTGACACCCGACAGCATGCTGGCAGTGGCACACTGCTTCAGTGGGTACAGGTCGGCCAGCCGCAGGTCGACCAGCCGGGTCAGCGCCTGCAGGGGCTGCAGGGCAGGGCTGGCTGGGTCAGGGCACTGCAGGGTGAGTGCAGCAAGCTCAAGGTAGGTGAGCTGCGGCAGCTGCTGCAACACTGTAGTGGGGAAGCAGGTGCGTTTACCAGCCCCATCAGCCATGTAGCCAAGGCTGAGGTTCTCCAGCGCAGGCAGCTGCTGCAGTGCTGCTGCAAGACCCTCATCACCATCAAGCAGCCTGCACTCATTGAGCGCAAGCTGCTTGAGGGGTCGTGCCCCCGCTGCAACAACAGCCCCCAGCACGCCCTGGACGCCACTGCCTGGCAGCAACTGCAAGTGTAACTGTGCAAGCTGAAGGCTGTGCAGCTGCAGGGTTGAGGGCAGCTGACGGAGGGTCGGTTCGTAATCTTCCGGGCCCCACAGCTTCAAGCTGTTGACATGGCTGCCGTGCCTGTCCAAGTACAGCAGCACGCTATCCGCCTGCTGCTGCTCTGACACAGTTGTGCTGATGCTGCGCAGCGCTGCTACAGCTGCCTGGTGCAGCCTACTGTTGGCCCTGGCGGCACTGAACAGGCTGCGCTGGTCGTCGGCTGCACAGCACTGCAGCACTGCCAGCAGGCAGGGTGCAGGCAGCTCCAGCAGCAACAGTGGCTCATCTCCCTCAGGTACTTGCATCCTGGCGTTCAAGACAAACACACAGCACAACAGCACGTTTGAACAGGCCTGGGCGCCACAAACCATAATGATTGTGCCTTTGAGGCTGGCACTGCTGGACATGTGATAGATATCTCTCAATAATTCAGCTTGGAGCAGCACTGCAGTGCAGGTGGCCGGCTGAATCCAAAACAGGGAACCCATACCTTGACAGGAACTTGAAGTGGTTGGACACTCAGGACCAAAGCAGAGTTTGGGGTGTCGGAAAACTGGCGGGGGTGATCTGGAACAGCAACGGTGATGGACCACGGGTGATGCAACTATCAGTTCAACGAGTTGACATTCCAAGAATCAACACTTCGCAACAGTGCTGAACTGAACACAACCATCGAAACGTTGATTTTTTTGAATTGATGAGCCCACCACAGAACACCAGAACAGTGTGCCACACTTGTACAAGTCTGTCTTGTGATAGCAAGTTGCATCTTCTCGGTCCTGAAGCTGATCCAGCACAATCTTGGAAGCTGCAGCTCTACAAATTTCGGTGACCTGCTCGCAGTGTTGGCTCAGTCAGGTGCGCACCTGCTGTTGTGCCGTACTCACATCCTGTGTCATGTCAAGGGTCTGCCCTTTTTTGGTTGCAGTACTGATTCAATGCGGTCGATGCTGCAGGATGCAACCAGCACCTGAGAAGTCAGTACATTTCCCGCTGCTGGCGCTGCCAGACTCCTGCCTGTTGGCGGTGCTGCAGTGCTGTGCAGCTGACGACCAGCGCAGCCTGTTCAGTGCCGCCAGGGCCCACAGCAGGCTGCACAACACAGCTCTAGCAGCGCTGCACAGCATCGATATAGATGCGCGCGACCAGCAGCAGGCTGATAGTGTGCTGCTGTACGGAGACAGGCACGGTCGCCATGTCAACAGCCTGACGCTGTGGGGGCCGCATCGATTTGGAGAGCAACTGCTACTCCTTAGGCTGCCCCCCAGCCTGCAGTTGCACAGCCTGGAGCTAGGAGGGTGGCTACTGCAGTTGCTGCCTGGCCGCAGCTTTCAGGGTGTGCTGGGGGCCGCTGTTGCTGCTGTAGGGGCGCCACCTCTCAAGAAGTTGCGGCTTGGTGACTGTATCCTGCTGGATGGGGCAGATGGGCTGGCAGCAGCACTGCTGCAGCTGCCAGCGCTGGAGCACCTCAGCCTTTGGGATATGGAGGATTCTGCACCGGCAGTCCTTGACAGCTGGCCGTACATGCCCAAACCAGTGTGCTTCCCAACAGAGGTGTTGCAGCAGCTGCGGCAGCTTAACCACCTGGAGCTTGTTGCTCTGGGGGATGGAAACCTCAACATCACTGCCAACATGCTGTCAGGCACGTGTCACCTTACACACCTGGCATTGAATAGCGCTGTGTTCGAGCCGGCTGCACTGGCCGACAAGGCCAAACTGCAGCACCTGGAGCTAACATGCTGCAATTGGGAGCCACCTGGTGGTGCAGGGTTGGCGGCGCTGTTGTCCCAGCTGCAGCACCAAACACAGCTGACGCACCTGGGCCTGATAAGCAGCGTGTGCGCTGCGGGGGAAGTCAGCCCTCCCGCATCAGCCTATGCAGTCGTTAGATATGTGTTCCCTGCGCTATACCACACAGCAGCTGGCCCAACTGCAGGGGCTGACTGGGCTGCACACACTGCACCTGGTGACCGACACAGGACGGGGGGTTGTGTCGGCTGGCACAGGGGAGACACTGCAGGCGGTGTGTCAGCTGACAGGGCTGAGGGAGCTGGGGCTGTATGTATATGACTCCACAACACCGCTGCTGATTACACAGCTGCAGCAGCTGCAGCGGCTGCAGCATTTGACAGTGCTGCACTACGAGGGTGACGGCCCACCAACAGTGCTCAAGCAGCAGGTAGGTTACTCCTTTGACTTGAGTCCCTGTGCTTGCATGTTGGTTGTGAACAGGCCGTGGTACCACCGGTTGAGGGTGGGCTGCTGTAGCAGCTAGCGCTAGCTGTCACTGCTTGACTCTTGCCAGTCTGCCAACACCTTCGGTTTGTATGTTGAGTGCTGACATCACCTCACTCGAATTGCAGGAAGTATATGTTGCGCTGCCTGCATTCGTCAGCATCGCCTTGTGATGCATCCTTAGATCATATCTTGTCCGGTGTCTGTGCTGCTGCCGTCTCCTGCGCAGGCCCCAGGTGATGAGCCCGTGTGGCGGCAGCTGCTGCGGCTCCACTTGGATGAGGAAGACCCTGATGTAGTACAGCAGGCTGCTGCAGCCCTGGAACTGTGACAGCTGGGAGGACCACTGCTGCTCCGACGACAGGGCGTGAAGCAGGTGACAGTGTGCTGCGGGTGGGGTTTTTGTCTGGCATGGTTTGGTGGCACCAGGATGGGCAAGGATGTGCTGCAGCTGAAGTGCACACGTTTGTTACTTTCCACCATGACAACCATTGGATCGGTGGCTGTGGGGAGGAGCGAGCATCCTGTGGTGGTAAGGCACAGGGGGGGGGGGATAGGGCTAAAAATCTGGCACGGTGGGGTTTGTTGCAAGGCAGGAAGCAAGCAGACTGCTATTGCATAGCTCACAGGCAGGTAGGTGGGGCAGCCAGCATGTGGTCCAACAACAGGTGGCATATGCATGTGTTGGTACATTGATGGCTGCGCAGCTAGCTGGTCACCCGTGTACTCCGCCCCTTCCTATACACCATCAAGTTGCGCATAGGACGCTACTTGTGAGGTTCTGTTGTGAAAGAAGCCACGTGCATCACCCTAAGTGATGCATCCTCCCTCCCATGCTCCTGCTGCTGGTGGTGGCCACTTTGCTCCTGCTGCTGGTCCTGCCTTCTCCACCAGCAGGTGCAGATTGCCCACTTTCTACAATGGCACACTGCACTGCTAAGGAGCTCACTGAGCATTGACTGCATTGATTGCAGCATTGAATTTTGAGCATTGATTGCAGTGCTGACGTGGTGTGTTGGCTGTGCTGCCGCTGTGTGCTGCTCCATGCAGGTGCGATGGTGGTGACGCTGGGCAGAGACGGAAAATCACTGCCGACGTCGTTGCAGTGCTGGGGGCAGCCCGATGCAGCTGCTGCTGGGCGTGCAGATAGCTTGGTGATGAGCAGCAGCAGTAGCAGGAGCACCAGCAGCAGTGTTCACTAGTGGCCGCCAGCCAGCAGCTGTAGCAGCAGCGCACAGTGGTGGCGGGAGCTGTGGAAGCATGCACTGTAACTTTGTTTGGGTACTTGCCACCCATGGCAACCATGTCGCACACAACATCACTCTGTACAGCTGCAAGCAGCTTTTTGCAATACATGAACTGTACCACAGTCTCGCCCATGCCTGCGCGCATGCACTTCCCTGGCCAAGGGCGAGATCATGGGTGGATGCACTACCTGCTTGATCACCGAAACCATGACATCGTGTTTTCTGATCATTCAGAAGCATGTTAGCAATTCGATGAAGTCCAGGTCACGGCCCAGCACAAGAGATTCATGGGTCATGGGTCATGGCATGAATATCCGCCTTGCATCTTAAGCCAGGCTTAGCCTTCAACCTTGACTCTAGACACTCGATATTTCACAAGTCTATTGAAACCCATGCACCAGTCCATGACCATCAGGCAGTCAGTTCACAAATCACCAGATCAACTCTACTGGCAGAGGCAGCAGTTCTTGCCTTGTAGCTTGCTTTCACCCCTGTGACTCGGTAGGACTTTATTAGAAGTAATCGGCAGGTGCGGCCCTTGTGGTCACAAGTTCCCTGCTTGTAGTGTTGGTGCAGTCCAGGTGATGCTGTGCTGTTGTGCCACTCTCATATGATGTTTGTGGAAGCGGTCTGCCTCAACTGCATCCTTACATGTCGTTGATCGAAGTACTGTTTTTCTGCTTTTGCTGCTGCAGGATGTCGCCAACGTCCAGGCAGTCAGCACACTTTCCACTGCTGGCTCTGCCCGGCCCCTGCCTGCTGGCAGTGCTGCAGTGCTGTGCAGCCAGTGACCAGCGCAGCCTGTTCAGTGCCGCCAGGGCGCACAGCAGGCTGCACCAGACAGCTGCACTGGCGCTCAGCAGTGTCTGCACAACTGTGCGCCAGCAGCAGCGGGTGAATAGTGTGTTGCTGTACTTGGACAGGCACGGCAGCCACGTCAACAGCCTGAAGCTGTGGGGCCTGGGGGAAGAAGAATACCGATTGACCCTCTTCCAGATGGCTCCCACCCTGCAGCTGCACAGTCTTGAGCTTTCGGGGTTCGACGTGCAGTTGCTGCCAGGCAATGGCGTTCAGGGCGTGCTGGGGCCTGCTGCTGCTGCAGGGGCATCACCCCTCAAGCAGCTGGTGCTCCACCTCTGCACGCTGCTTGATGGTGATGAGGGTGTTGCAGCAGCACTGCTGCAACTGCTTGCGCTGGAGCACCTCAGCCTTCTAGGCAACATAGTTGCCGCAACCGCAGTGTCCGGTGAGGATTGGATCTGCTTGTCGACAGGGGTGTTGCAGCAGCTGCAGCAGCTCACCTACCTAGACCTCGGTGCTATCAAGCTGCAGGGCCCTGACCCCACCACCCCTGCCCTGCAGCCGCTGCAGGCGCTGACCAAGCTGGTCGACCTACGGCTGATCGTATTCTCTCCGAAAAGTAAGCTCTGCGTCACTGCCAGCGTGTTGTCGGGCATGTGTCACCTCACACGCCTGAGATTGAAAGAGGTTGGGTTTGAGCCAGCTGCACTGGCCGGCAAAGCCCAACTGCAGCACCTTGAGGTAGAAGGCTGCAGGGGGTTGCAGCCGCCGGGGGTTGCAGGGGTGGCGGCGCTGCTGTCCCAGCTGCAGCACCAGACGCAGCTGACACACCTGGACCTCCATTACAGCATGCACGCTGTTGACGAGCGCAGCCCCCCTGCAGCAGCCTACACAGCTTTGACAGCCAGCAGCAAGCTGCAGCACCTCGACATCAGCGGCTGCAAACCTCCGGCCAGCGTGTGGCAGCACCTGTTCCCTGCTGGCAGGGTGTTGCTGCACCTGACGTCACTACGCATCGGCATAGCCCGGCAGCTGCCGCACGGTGCTGCAACAGCCCCGGAAGGTACCCGCATTGTCAGCTGCTGCCCTAGTCTGCAGTTTCTTGATCTGTCTTCCCTGCAGTACAGCATACAGCTGTTGACCCTACTGCAGGGGCTGAGTGGGCTGCAAAGCCTGCGCCTGACAACAGGTACATGGCCTGGTGTTGCAGGCGGTGTGTCAGCTGACACAGGGGAAGCATTGCAGGCAGTTGCTCAGCTGACAGGGCTGAGAGGGTTGGAGCTGTATGTCCGTGACGCTCCCACACAGATGTTGGTCACACAGCTGCAACAGCTGCAGCAGCTGCCGCATGTGACGGCGCTGGAGTACGCGCATGAAGGCATGCGGGCAGCGCTCAAGCAAGAGGTGAGTTGCACTGTTTTGGGTGGGCCAAGGTCACCTTCTCGGGTGCTTGGACATGCTTAAGAAGATGTCATGGTGCAGCATCACAGCTGCCCCTGGTTGGCTTCTTGTGCAGTCAGCTGTAGCACCCTGCGTGTTTGACATCACAACAAGCATGCTGCACACATCAACCATATGACGTACACTGCGACTGGACTGCCTGAAGCTCCTGTGCGTGACATTGAGTGACTGCTTGTGGCCTTGTCACAAGCCGTGCTGCTGTTGTCTGCTGTGCAGGCCCCTGGCGATGAACCCGTGTGGCGGCAGCTGCTGCAGCTCTTCCTGGAAGACATTGACCCTGATGTAGCAGAGGAGGCCGCTGCAGCACTGGCACAGTGACGGCTGGGGGCGGTGTGGCTCTCATGACAGGGCCTACAGCAGGTGAGACTGTGTTTGGAGCCGGCCTTGTGCTGTCACAGGCTGGCAGAAGGTTGGGTACGGACTGGCACCGTGGACCGGCACTGTACTTGTAAGGGGAGCAGCGACACCCACAGGGCTGGTGGCTGCGCAGCCACCCTTCCATGCCTTGCTGCATGCAGCAAGGCATGGAAGGGTGGCTGGCTGGGGGAAGGGAGGGAGGTGTTGGGCTGCCGCCGCATAATGGGTTGTGGGGCACTTGCTGCAGGAGACAAGCCAGCAGGCCAACCAGCCCGGTGTGTGGCGCAGCTTGTGTATGGTGTGGTGTTTGTCACAGCTTGGGCTGTTGTTGCTTCAAGGCATTGGTTGCCTTGCAACACTGGCAGGCTCATATGGCACATGATCCCATTCTTGACCCACCCATCATCCTGGTGATCACCTCAGCCTTGGCATGTCTTGATCCTGCACCTTTCCATCTTTCCTTTAGTGTACAGTGCAGCTTTGCTGGACCAGGCAAAGTGATGTCTTGTTGTGCCTGCTGCTCCTACTGCAGTTGGTGTGGCTCCCCTTCTTGCAGGCCACCCCAACCTTTATCTGCACCACCCTGCCAAGGAGCTCAACTTGCCGTGCTGACGTGTTGTGCTGGGTGTGCTGCTTGCTGCTGCCGCAGCAGTGCTGCTCCATGCAGGCACTGACATTGCTGGTGCTGGGCTGGCAGGCTTTGAGTCGCTGATGGTCCATGGTTGATCAGGCGGGCTGCTGGGTGCATGGCGCCGCCGCCGCAGTTGTTGGGACCAGCTGGTCGCCCCTGGCCATGAGGCTGGGAGCAGTCGCAGTGCAATGCGCGGGTCGGAGTGGTAGCAGCTGTAGCGGCAGGAAGGGCACGTGGGGCCCCGGCACACTGTGACAGGCATGTGTCGTGTGTGCAGCACGCAACAGCAGAAGTGATGTCTGTTGCTGTGAATCATGTGCCTGCTTTGTTGTTGTTTGTAGTGAATGTGCTGGTTGGTGAGCAGGGAAGCAGAAGCAGCATGTTTTGCTGTTGGTGTTGGGTGCATCTAGCTGCAGCTGCGACTGAACACATTGTTACTCCGAGTCTGAGGGAAGATGGGCTGGCCCAGGATGAGACAGGGGTAACAGTCAGGAGGGTTGATGTGGGTGAACTTGACAGATGCGCCCATCATTGGCATGCAGTGGCCTGGTCGATTGGGCGGCCATTGATTGGTTGTCAAAGTGGCCTGGCAGACTTCGGGTTGCAAATTCAGCAATTGATTATTTCTCGATGGCTGAAGCAATCATCAGCGCACATCTCAGCAGAAGGCAGGTGCAGCTGAATGTGCAACTACATTTCAGGGTGTACAGTTGAGCCACGTCAGCAAAACCACCATGTCAGCACGACCCCAGTCAACCCTGCACCTCTAGGTACTTCACTGGTACTCAATGGCCTGAGCTACTGCAATTTGTCTCTTTTATTTTGTGAGAGTCCCTTCAGCCCAACCGTTCTAGGGAGCCATCAACAGATCATCGTGCTAGATCACCTGCCTGTTCGCGCTCTGACTCCGCTGAGCCAAGCCATTGTCGTGCAACGCTGTCAGAAGACCTTTACATTGTCCACCTCCGTCACAGGTGCTCCTTACGGCAGGAACATCAGCTTCTGCTGTGCTCAAGCTGCTTCACGGTCTGCTGTGATTTGTGGCCGGGTTCAGTCACATAAGCGTCGTGACAATCGTTACTCAAGGACAGCAACGCACTAGAATGATGCAGCTTGCGCACTCGATTGCACTGGCTGCCCTTGCTGCTCCAGGATACAATCAATGTTTGAGGCGCCAGCACCATCACCGCTGCTGGCCCTGCCAGACCCCTGCCTGTTGGCGGTGCTGCAGTGCTGTGCAGCTGACGACCAGCGCAGCCTGTTCATTGCCGCCAGGGCGCACAGCAGGCTGCACCAGGCAGCCGTGGCAGCGCTGGGCAGCATCAGCATAGATGTGGGCCATCAGCAGCACGCGGATACTGTGCTGCTGTACTTGGACAGGCACAGCCGCCACATCAACAGCTTGCAGCTGCGGGGCCCGCAACGCAACTGGCGAGACCGGCTCACCCTCCGTCAGCTCCCCCCCACCCTGCAGCTGCACAGCCTTGAGCTTGAAGGGTGGAGGTTGCACTTGCTGCCCAGCACCGACTTCCAGGGCGTGCTGGGGGCTGCTGCTGCTGCTGCAGGCGCGCCACCCCTCAAGCAGCTGCAGCTCAAGGAGTGCACACTGCTTGATGGGGTGGAGGGTCTTGCAGCGGCACTGCAGCAGCTGCCTGCACTGAAGCACTTCAGCCTTTGCAACATTGTTGCTGAGGGAACCAGGGATTGGGCCCGCTTCCCAACTGGGTTGTTGCAGCAGCTGCAGCAGCTCTCCTATCTTGAGCTGGGTGCTGTCAGGCTGCAGGGCCCTGACCCGGCCAGCCCTGTCCTGCAGCCGCTGCAGGGGCTGACACGGCTGGTCGATCTGCGGCTAGCTAGCCTGTACCCAGACCGGCAGGCTGTCACTGCCAGCATGCTGTCGGGCGTGAGTCAGCTCACACGCCTAGCATTGGTAAGTGCCGCTTTGGAGCCGGCTGCTATGGCTGGCAAAGCCAAGCTGCAGCACTTGGAGCTATACGACTGCGACTTGCAGCCGGCTGGTGGTGCAGGGGTGGCTGCGCTGCTGTCCCAGCTGCAGCACCAGACGCAGCTAACGTACCTGGTCCTCCGTTACAGCATGCTCGCTGTTGATGAGCGCAGCCCACCTGCAGCAGCCTACTCAGCCGTGACAGCAAGTAGCAAGCTGCAGCACCTCAACATCAGCGGCTGCAAACTTCCGGCCACAGTGTGGCAGCACCTATTCCCTGCTGGCAGGCAGCTGCTGCAGCTTACATCACTCGACATCTCGGGGGTTTGGCAGCTGCTCTATGGTGCTGCCTCAGCCCCTGAAAGCAGCCGCATTGTCAGCTGCTGTCCTTGCCTGCAGTCGTTGAACTTGTGTTCACTGCGGTACAGCGCACAGCAGCTGACCCAACTGCAGGCGCTGAGTGGGCTGCACACGCTGCAGATGGTGACCGGCTCTGGTCAGGGGTTTGCGGCAGCTGATACTGGGGATGCTTTGCATGCGGTGTGTCAGCTGACAGGGCTGGGGGAGCTGGGGCTGTATGTCTGTGACGCTCCCACGCAGCTGTTGGTCAGGCAGCTGCAACAGCTGCAGCAGCTGTCGCATCTGACAGCACTGGAGTATGCGCATGAAGGCCTCGCAACAAAGGTGCTCAAGCAAAAGGTGGGTCTGCCTTGCTGCTTGTGTAGCCTCTTTCTATGACCTTGCTCGCTGTGTTTATTGCTTGCATGTTGCTTGTGCTTTGACCAACAGCACTTGTGTGCTGAAGGGTGGACTGCAATCTTCCCTTGCTTGAGTTTGGTTTCATCCCATTGGAATTATGTGTGGTAAGTGTCAGTGCTGATGCTCACAGATCACTCAAACTGGCAGACACATCTCTCAACTGGTGTAACTGGCAGTACGCGGTTGTGCTGCCTGCGGTTCTTGTACGTGTCCGTAAGCTTCTGTTTCCGGCTCAATGGGCGTTTTTGTGCTGCTGTGGCTCCTGTGCAGGGTCCTGGTGACAAGCCCGTGTGGCGGCAGCTGCTGCAGTTCTTCCGGCAACACAGCGACGCTGATGTGGCAGAGGAGGCCGCTGCAGCACTGGAACAGTGACGGCTGGGGGGCGGTGTTGCTCTCATGACATGGCCTGAAGCAGGTGAGACTGTGTTTGGAGCCGGCCTTGTGCTGTACTGGCACAACTGGCAGAAGGCTGGGTACGGACTGCGCAGTGGACCGGCACTGTACTTGTGAGCGAGAGCAGCGACTCCCACAGGGCTGGTGGCTGCAGCAAGGCATGGAAGGGTGGCTGGCTGGGGCAAGTGTTGGGCTGCTGCCGCAGGATGGTTTGTGGGACACTTGATGCAGGAGACAAGCCAGCAGGCCAACCAGCCCGGTGTGTGACGCAGCTTGTGTATGGTGTGGTGTTTGTCACAGCCTCGGCTGTTGTTGCTTCGAGGCATTGGTTGCCTTGCGACACTGTCAGGCTCATATGGCACATGATCCCATTCTTGACCCACCCATCACGCTGGTGATCACCTCAGCCTTGGCATGTCTTGATCCTGCAGCTTTTCCCATCTTTCCTTCAGTGTACAGTGCAGCTTTGCTGGACCAGGCAAAGTGATGTATTGTTGTGCCTGCTGCTGATACTGCAGTTTGTGTAGCTCCCCTTCTTGCAGGTCACCCCAACCCTTATGGGGGGGGGGGGAGGTTGTTACAAGTGGATACTTTCACCGCTGAGCGGTACTCTCTTTATCTGCACCACCCTGCCAAGGAGCTCAGCTTGCCGTGCTGACGTGTTGTGCTGGCTCTGCTGCTTGCTGCTGCCGCAGCAGTGCTGCTCCATGCAGGTACTGACATCGCTGGTGCTGGACTGGCAGGCTTTGAGTCGCTGAGGGGTCATGGTTGATCAGGCGGGCTGCTGGCTGCATGGCGGCGCAGCAGCAGTTGTTGGGACCAGCTGGTCGCCCCTGGCAATCAGGCTGGGAGCAGTCGCAGCGCAAAGCGACGGAGTGGTAGCAGCTGTAGCGGCAGCAGGGCCACCTTGGGCCCCAACACAGCCCTGACACAGGCATGTGCCGTGTGTGCAGCACACAATCAACAGCAGGACTGATGTCTGTTGCTGTGACATATGTGCCAGCTTTGTTGCTGTTGTATTGACTGTGCTAGTTGGTGGACAGGGATTCAGAAGCAGCATGTTGCATTGTTGGTCTTGGTTGCATCTGCCTGCACCTGTGACTGACCTTATGATGTACAAGTGTATACATCGTCCCTCACAGTTTGAGGGAAGATGGGCTGGCCCAGGGTGGGACAGGGGTACCAGTCATGAGGGTTGATGTCGGGGAACTCGATGGGATCCGCATCGTCAGCATGCACTGCATTGAAGTGGCCTGATCAATTGCAAAGGGCGGCCGTCGATCGTGTTCAAAGTGGCCTGGCAAACTGCAAACTGGTTGCAATTGCCACAGTTGATTGTTTCTTGAATGGTGAAGCAGTCACTGCCGCACATCTCAGCGGAAGGAAGGTGCAGCTGAATGTGCAACCACATTCCATGTATGGTCAGGCCACGTCAGCAAGACCCCAGTCAACCCTGCACATCTGAGTACTTCACTGTCGCTCAATGGCCTGAGCTACTACAATGTGTCTCTTTATTTACTGAGAGTCCCCTTCAGCACAACAGTTCTAGTCAGCCATCAACAGATCGTCGTGCTAGATCACCTGCCTGCTCGCGCTCTGCCTCCGCTGTCTTGCCAAGTCATATTGTGCAACGGTTTTGAAAGACGTCTGGACCGTCCACTTGCGCGTCACAGGTGCGCCTTACGGCAGGAACGTCAGCTTCTGCTGTGCTCAGGCAGCTGTGCTCAGGCTGCGTCAACGTCTGCTGTCATGTGTGGCCAGCCTCACTGACATACTGAAGCATCATGACAATGTTCACTCAACTACATCAACGCACTAGGCTGATGCACTTTCTGCACTCCACTGCACTCGTTGCTTTTGCTGCTCCAGGACCACCAATGTCCGAAGTGCCAGCACACTTCCCGCTGCTGGCCCTGCCAGACCCCTGCCTTCTGGCAGTGCTGCAGTGCTGTGCAGCTGACGACCAGCGAAGCCTGTTCAGTGCCGCCAGGACCCACAGCAGGCTGCACCAGGCAGCTGTGGCAGCGCTGCGCAACATCGGCGCAACTGTGCGCCGTCAGCAGCAGGCGGATAATGTGCTGCTGTACTTAGACAAGCACGCCAGCCAGATCAACAGCCTGAAGCTGCGGGGCCCAGCACAACTATACCACTTGACCTTCTGCCAGCTGCCCCCCACCCTGCAGCTGCACAGCCTTGAGCTTGAAAGGTGGAACTTGCAGCTGCAGCCAGGCAAGGGCTGCCAGGGTGTACTGGGGGCTGCTGCTGCTACTGCTGCGGCCACACCCCTTAAGCAGCTGTGGCTCCAATACTGCACACTGCTTGATGGGATGGAGGCGCTGGCAGCAGCACTGCTGCAGCTGCCTGCGCTGGAGCACCTCAGCCTGTGCATCACAACAGTTGGTCGGTCTTGTGAGAATCGGAACCGCTTCCCAACTGGGGTGTTGCAGCAGCTGCAGCAGCTCACCTACCTTGAGCTTGCTGCCATCTGGCTGCGGAGCTCTGACGAGGCCAGCGCTGCCCTGCAGCCCCTTCAGGCGCTGACCCGGCTGGTTGAGCTGCGGCTGGTCGACCTGTACCCACTGCAGCAGGATGTCACTGCCAGCATGGTGTCAGGCATGTGCCATCTCACATGCCTAGTGTTGATGTGTGCCGCCTTTGAGCCGGCTGCGCTGGCTGGCAAAGCCAAGCTGCTGCACCTGGAGCTATCAGACTGCGATCTGCAGCAGCCGTCCGGTGCAGCAGGGGTGGCGGAGCTGCTGTCCCAGCTGCAGCACCAGACGCAGCTGACTCACCTAACCCTGGAGGCCAGCATGCGTGCTGTTGACGAGCGCAGCCCTCTCGCAGCAGCCTACGCAGCCCTGACAGCCAGCAGCAAGCTACAGTTCCTCAACATTCACGGCTGCATACTGCCAGCAGGTGCGTGGCAGCACATGTTCCCTGCTGGCAGGCAGCTGCTGCAGCTGACGTCACTCGACATCTCAGAGGTATCACAGCTGCCAGACCGGGCTGTCTTAGCCCTGGAAGGCAGCCACATCGCCAGCTGCTGGCCTAATCTGCAGGCGCTGGATATAGTTGCCCTCCACTACAGCATACAGCATCTGACCCAACTGCGGGAGCTAAGTGGGCTGCATACACTGCGCCTGACAATGGGTACAAGGCCACGTGTTGCAAACAGTGCGTTAGCTGGCACAGGGGAGGTCCTGCAGGCGGTGTGTCAGCTGACAGGGCTAAGGAAGCTGGCGCTGTACTTCCCTGATGCTCCCACGCAGCTGCTGATCACACAGCTGCTTCAGTTGCGGCAGCTGCCATACTTGACAACCCTGGAGTACTTGCATCCTGATGTAGGCCCAGAACCAGTGGTGCTCGAGCACAAGGTGGGTCTGCGTGTTTTGCTGCTACACCTTGTGAGCTTGCTCGCGAAAAAGCTTTTCTTTGGCTGCACGTTGCGTGTGCTTTGACTTCAACAGTACATGCTGTGCTGAAGGGTGGGCTGTTAGCTGCCCCTTGCTGGGTGCAGCCAGCTAGTACCAGTGGTGGTGGTTGTCAGTGCTGTCTGACAACAAGTAGGTTAGGGGGGGGGGGGAGGTTGTTACAAGTAGATACTTCCACCGTAAAGCGGTACTCTCTACACTTGATCGACTGGGTAAGCCAAAGTTATAATCGTGCTCACACACCACTCAAACTGGCAGACGGTATGATGTTGTTCTGCCTGCAGCCTGCATAAGCGGCTTATGTGTGTGCCATGTGATGCTGTTTCCAGTTCTAATGACGTTGAGCGATGAATGCCACACTTGTAGCTATGAAGCTCAAAGGCCCATGCCAGCTGTTCACTGTACACCAGAGATGGGATAACCTATCAGGGGCAACCACACCAAAAATGGTTGAACCAGAGAGTTGCTGACGCTTGTGATGACCACAACCAGCTCAGATGTGCCCATACATACTATCCCTCTTGTGCTGCTGTCATGTCCTTTCTAGGCCCCTGGTGACGAGCCTGTGTGGCGGCAGCTGCTGCGGGACCACCTTTACAACCCTGATGTGGCAAAGGCTACAGCTGCAGCACTGGCACAGTGACTTGGTGAACCTAAGTGGCTCGGACAGCATAGCCTGAAGCAGGTGAGGCTGCAAGATTTGTGGTGATTGTGGTTGAGCCGTACTAGTTAGGCACTGCGCCTCTAGCTGAGAAGCAATAACCACAGGGCTGGGGGTGCAGCAAGAGGGAAAAGCTGGCGTGTGCGGCAAGTGCTTGTGACCGGCCCTCTTATAGAGGTTTGTGGGGCACCGGGACAAGTCAACGTGCCAACCAGTCTAGTAGGTGTGTGGCTTGCGTGTGTTCGGTCCCACACAGTTTGGGCAAGGGTTGCTTCATGTTGTTTTGGTTGCTGTGTTACACTCCATTGTTATAGGGCACATGTGTCCGCTGTTGGCCCACCATCGTATCAGCATTTCATGTCATGCTCCAGCACACCTCTTTTGTGAACAAGACACAGCTCACTCCCTTGCAGTGTGCAGCCTTGCAGGACCAAGCAAGTAATCCACATGTGTTACACTTGTTGCTGCTGCAGTTACTGCGGCTGGTGAAGCAACCCTTTTCGCAAGTCGCATGTACCCTACATCTGCACTGCCGTTGACAGCTTTGCCTGCCAAGGCATGGGGAATTGCTGTGCTGACATGCCGTGTTGGCTGTGCTGCTGCCTGTTGCCTCATGCAGGTGCTCATACTGCTATGAGAACTGACGAGGATGAAGTCTCAGCTAGCTGCATGTTGGCAGCATCAGGTACAGGGTGCAGCAGCCGTGTTTTGGCGCTCCAGCTGGCCCCTTGCTGTCCTTTGGCAGCAGGACTGGTGGCGGTTGCAGCGTACTTTGCTGGGACCTGTAGCAGTTGCAGTAGCACCAACTCCATGTAGGAGCCTGGCACAGCCTCAGCGCGGACATGCCTTGGGCGCAGCATGCAACAGTGTGGAGTGTCACTACTGCTGCTTGCTGCTTTCTAGCTGAGCAGCAGAGTCGCTGTGACTGTGATGGTGTTGGTGGGTCAGGCAGCAGCGTGGTGCAGCAGGTGTAACCTTTTGTCGTATTTTGTTTTGTGGTTTCCATCCAAAAAGTGTTTGCATTTGGTTGCGTCCATGGGTGTTTGCAGAATTAACTTCGCTACAGAGCATGGCGCTGGCATGTCCTCAGCTGAGTCCGGTACCTGCCAGTGACCGAGACAGCAAGTGCAAGGGGGCAGGCGGGTGGGTGGCAGCAGATGAGTGTGCTTGGAAGAGGTGCAACACGTGACGAACAATCTGATCGAAGACTGAAATGCGCCGCTGACTGTACATGTGCTCACTGTACATGTGCTCACTGTAGGCCAGTGCACTGCAGATCATAGCCACGTCAGCATCACCAGCAAAAACCCTGAGCCAGCCTTAGTTCCCTTTGGCCTTATCTTCATATCTATCAGGTGATCTTCTTCAACACCGGAAGCAGGAGTGAGCTCCCAACCTTTCTGGCTCTGGATCGTTGTGCTGGATCTGATCGGCTGCCATTGCCGTTGTCTTGTGTAGTCAGCGCCGTGCAACATCTTGGACCCAACATTCAGTTAGTTCTTCGTAATTTTAGGTGCGCCTTGTGTGATACATGGCCTATGCTGGGTGGGTACAGGTTGCCTGTGCTGTACTTGAGCCAGCACAACTTGTGCTGCTCAAGAGCTTGTGAGGCACAAGTCACCTCTCAATCACGCTTACATAGCATCAAATGGACTGTCTCTTTTTTTTGTATGTACAAATACCATGTCACTGCCCTTGCTGTTCCAGGACGCCACACACATGTCGCAACGGCAGTCAGCACCATTCCCGCTGCTGGCTCTGCCCGACCCCTGCCTGCTGGCAGTGCTGCAGTGCTGTGCAGCTGACGATCAGCGCAGCCTGTTCAGTGCCGCCAGGGCCCACAGCAGGCTGCACCAGGCCGCTGTGGCAGCGCTACGCAGCATCAGCGCAAGGGTCTGTTGACTCCCCTAACTCCCTGTCCCAACCCTTGGGGCGGAGGGGTAAATGTTGGGAGTTAGTGTTTCTGATTGCACAGCTGTGTTGTACGTGGTCTGAAGGGGCCAATGCAACATAGTGGAATTTTTAACTTCTGTTAACTCCCAACTTCCCTGGCTTAGGCGGGCTTCCCTTGAATTTTAACTCCCAACTTCCCCCCAAAAGACCCTCATCAGGGAGTTAGGGGGAGTTAGGGACCCAATCAAGGGAGTTAGCATTGGCATGTCGCAAGGGATATTTCCCGTCCTTTTTTGGACGCAGGCTCCACCCACTACCGTCTGAACCAATGGCAACTGCCCACACAGCAAGGCACGCGGCTTAATCGCTGGTAGTGTTTGCACCCGCCCCCGCTGTTGTTGCTCCTATAGGTAATCGTAGTACATAGAAGGGCCTATAGGCTTGTATTCTGGCTGGTACTGATGTACTCTGCGGTCTGCTGCATGCCTATACAATTGCCCATAGCGCCGGGACCCACGTGTTGACTCACAGCCCCTGGCTCACAGTGAACACCTTGCTGCCAAGCCCACCAGTTGCCACATACAACCTTGCATACAACCCACGGCGGAGCCTGGGGGACCCCTGGCCCTCACAGGTGCACCTCCTGTGTTCTGTGCAACTCCCCCAACTCCCTGGCTAACTCCCCTAACTCCCTGCGCATGCCGTGCCACTAACTGCCACTAACTCCCAACTTCCCTGGTTTAGGCGGGTTTCCCTTGAAATTTAACTCCCAACTCCCATCAAAATTCACCCAATTTTTTAAATATTTGGAAGTTAGTGGGAGTTAGTATACTCATAGCCCTGCGATACTGATTACACTTTATCTGTCATTTTATATTCACTAACTCCCACCATTTACCCCTCTGCCCCAAGGGTTGGGACAGGGAGTTAGGGGAGTCAACAGACCCTTATCAGCGCAGCTGTGCGCCAGCAGCGGCAGGTAGATGGTGTGCTGCTGTACTTGGACAGGCACAGCAGGCACATCAACAGCTTGAGGCTGTGGGGGCCGCTAGTAAACCAACTGACACTCCGTCAGTTGCCCCCTACGCTGCAGCTGCATAGCCTTGACCTGTTGGGTTGGAAGTTGCAGCTGCAGCAGGGGGGCGGGTTCCAGGGTGTGCTCGGGCCTGCTGCTGCTGCTGAAGGGGCTGTACCCCTCAAGCAGCTGCGGTTGAGCGACTGCATGCTGCTTGATACAGTGGAGTTTCTCGCATCAGCACTGCCGGCGCTGGAGCACCTCAGCCTGTGCAACATAGTTGCAAGGGCGTATGACATACGCGCCTGCTTCCTCACAGGGGTGTTGCAGCAACTGCAGCAGCTCACCTACCTTGAGCTTGCTGCACTCACCCTGCAGGGCCCTAACCCGGCCAGCCCTGAACTGCAGCCCCTGCAGGTGCTGACCCGGCTGGTCGACCTGCGGCTGGCTGGCCTGTACCCACTGCAGCAGCGTGTCACTGCCAGCATGCTGTCGGGCGTGAGCCATCTCACACGCCTGGCATTGGCAAGCGCCGCATTTGAGCCGGCTGCGCTGGCTGACAAGGCCAAGCTGCAGCACCTGGAGCTAGCAGGCTGCACTTTGCAGCCGCCTACCGGCGCAGCAGGGTTGACGGCGCTGCTGTCCCAGCTGCAGCAGCAGACGCAGCTGACAAACCTAGTCGTCCGTTTCAGCATGCGCGGTGATGATGACCGCAGCCCCCCTACAGCAGCCTACTCAGCCGTGACAGCAAGCAGCAAGCTGCAGCACCTCAACATGAGGGGCTGCAAACTTCCGGCCAGTGTGTGGCAGCACATGTTTCCTGCTGGCAGGCAGCTGCTGCACCTGACGTCACTTGACATCTCAAGCTTCCAGCAGCTGCCGTATGGTGCTGACGCAGCCTTGGAAAGCAGCCGAGTGGTCAGCTGCTGTCCTAGACTGCAGTCCCTGGATATGAGCTCGCTGCAGTGCAGCACGCAGCAGCTGGCTCAACTGCAGGGGCTGACTGGGCTGCATACACTGTGCCTGACGACCGGTTCATGGGCAATACTTGCAGACGATGCGCCAACTGACACAGGGGAGACTCTACAGGCGGTGTGTCAGCTGACAGGGCTGAGGGAGCTGTTGTTGTTTGTAAATGACGCACCCTCACCGCTGCTGGTCACACAGCTGCTGCAGTTGCAGCAGCTGCCCCATCTGACAGCATTGGAGTACACGCATGATGGCCTACCTACAGTGGTCAAGCAAAAGGTGTGTTCGGTTATTCTTCTGTTGCGCTGGATTGTGCTTGTGTTGTCCGACAGGGTGTATGTGGTGCACAGCAGCAGAAGGGGGGCTGCCAGTTTATCCTGCTTGATTGTTGCCCAGTCTGCTGTCACCCTGCGTCATGGCTGTACTGACATCGCCAATGCTGCAGACCTCAATCAGACGGCAGCAAGTATGCTGTTGCGCTGCCTGCAACCACTTTGTGCTGTCATCTGTTGCTTTTATTTACATTGTCCTGCTCTGTGCTGATGTGGCCTCGTGTGCAGGCCCCTGGTGACGAGCCCGTGTGGCGGCAGCTGCTGCAGTCCTTTCTGAACGACAGAGATGATGCGGTGGTGCAGCAGGCGGCTGCAGCACTGGAACAGTCATCATCATCAACATCGCCATCATCATCATAGACAATGACAGCTGGGCGCACCACAGCGGCTGTGACACCAGGGCTCAAAGCAGGTGAGACTGGGGTAGAAAAGTGTCTGCGGTGTGTCCGCAGCCTGGGCTCTGGTTGCTTTGTGGCTTTGGTTGCTCGCGACACAAGGATGCCTTCGAGGGCGCCTGCTTTCTGGAGACACACCGCAAACCACTCGCCTGCATGGTGCAGTGCAGCCTTGCTGGACCAGGCAGAGTAATCTACATACATGTATGTGACGCCTGCTGTTGCTGCTGCTGCTTGTACTGCTTCTGCTTGTGTAGCCACCCTTTTGTTGCAAGTTGCCCCACCCTTCGTCAGCACCGTCCTGCACAGAAGCTTTTGACTTTCCCGTGCTGGCTGGGCTGTGCTGCTTGCTGCTGCATGCAGGGGCTGATTCTGCCGGTGCAGGACGAATGGGCTTTGAGTTGCTCATGTGGATGTACTCTGAGACAGCTGCTGGCTGCATGTCGGCAGCAGTAGGTAACAGCAGCAGCGTGGCAGTGACCTGTAGCAGTTGCAGCAGCATTGATTCCATGTGGGACCCTGGCACAGCCTCAGCGCGGACATGCCTTGGGCGCAGCATGCAACAGTGTGGAGTGTCACTACTGCTGCTTGCTGCTTTCTTGCTGCGCAGCAGTGCGGCTGTGACTGTGCTGGTGTTGGTGGGTCAGGCAGCGTCTGTTCTGGTCTTTTGTAACCTTTGCCGGTTGTTTGCCTGGTCGCGTCCACGGGTGTGTGAACACAGGTAAGTAAATCTATGCGTGAGAGAATTGGACTGGCATTTTGTTATTGAAGAGTCATGTACCTGTTAGTGACCTGGACGGCCAGGGGGCAGGCTGGTGGGGTGGCAGCAGATGCGTGTGTTTGAAAGAGGTTCAGCACGTGATGCAGAACTAGATCAAAGAATGAAATATGCCACTGGCTGTAGGTAGGCTCACAGCGGGTATGTCAGCATGCACGCAGTGTGCGCACACTGCGTCTTTTCGCGCAGAGACCCACGTAGGGGAACTGAACCCCAGATGAACTTAAAGTTCCTCTCAAACATCCAAAGTGGAACTGAACGTTTTTATACCCTTTCTGCATCTTTGGTGCATTGTTTAAGCAAGTTGTCCGCGGACCCCTTATTCGCGGCTCTCCTTTCGCGAATTCCACGAATTCCACGGATTTCACGAATTTGAAGCTTCAGAAACAACTTACAAGGGCAATATCCACGGGACACCACATGGCTCTACGAGCCCCCGCGTACTCTACGGACCCTATGGCTCTAAGAGCCTCCGCGTATTTGCTACCAGCCTGTGACTTTTAAAAACACCTCAAGTCACTACATCAAGTGAAGTGACAAAGTAACACTTGGGAGATGTAGTGAAGTGCCACAGCGTAACACTTGGTCAAGTGAAGTGCCTAATTCAAAGGATACATAAAAAAAAGAAGTATTGGGGTGCATGTCTAGAGAATGCAGGTCCGGAAGTTGAATGGGTAGGGGAAGACAGGGCAGGGCAACAACACATGTCTTCAGGGTCAGTAAACTGATATTAACTAATCTAAATGCATCTAGGGGGCCGCCACCCGTATGACGTGCACGCTCCTCTGAGTTCCGTCCCTTCCAAGCTTTTGTATTACCTACAGCAGCACAACCATTCACCGTCAGTCCAGGAGGCAAAGTTGTCGTAGGCGATGCACGTAGTGACATGTAGAACGATGGCGACCCCAGGAGATTGAGTAGGGCTGGCGTAGACAGGCAGGACGTGTGGCAGCAGTAGACCTGTACTTTCAGGAGGAAAGGGAGGGCTTAAGCAGCAAGCACAGCATAGATCAAGTTAAAAGCAAAGAGTGTTTGGCAGCAGGTGTGGCTGTGACATGCAAGCGTAGGCTCATGGACACACTAACTGGTTGCTGCTGGTCACACAAAACGCTGAGGCTGGGCTGCCTGGTGACTGCAACTGAGGGTATTAGCTGCTGATGAATACACACCCAACACGGCTTGCGGGCACTGTGTGCTCCCCACAGTATTAAAGCCTTTTGTTTTGCTAGAACAGGTGTAAATGCGGCACGCACTGTGTCTCAATCATGCAAGCCTGCTTTCAGTATCCCAAGAAAAACATTTTTTACAGAGGGGCGCATGAATAGTGCAGTAAAAAAACTCCCAGGCATGGCAGTGAACACTCCGAGGCAAGGCAAGTAATGTAAAAGGAAACAGAAGATACCACAAACAAATACTGCTACAAACCCAAATACCACTACTCCCGGCCCGCCCATGAACAGTGCCCCCCCCCCCCCCAAAAACAAACAACCACACCACGCCTTCCACCACATGAACCCACCACTAAGAGAGCCACTCACGTCACAACAGCGCCCAGACAGACGGCTGGTCGCATACGCTCACACCGCAACCAAGACACCCTCAAACATCAGGACCCCCCCCCACCCACCCCAACACAACCCAACAGCCGTATCACCCCTGTCGTACCGTACTAGCGCCATGTCAGATGAGTGCTGTACTGAGCATGTGTTCTGTCTCAAGAGTGTGTATGCTCACACCCCCCGCCTAGTATGTGTGTTATGCTCACTTGCAATGCTTCACTGGCATGCAAGCTGCTGTCAATGCTGGGTCGAATGCGCTTTGCTGGTGGTGATTGTATATTACCTTTGATCAACCTCGCAGATATCAACCGGGCTGTGGTCTGCTGTCGTGTTTGTGTACACTGACACTTGCTATGTCCCTTTGGACTCTTCTCCGCTGGATTACACTCTGCTGTGGGGAATCACTGCCCCAAGGGTCACTGCCCTTCCCTTCCTGCTTCTGCTAGACACGACTGAGATCCACTCCACAAATGGTGATACTAGGCGTGCCCTTCACGGCACGCGCTCCCGCACAAGGCCCTCGCATGGCCTGAAGCTCAACAGGCACAAGGCCAAATATCTACCTTGCCCTTTGACCAGGAGTCAGCCAGCCATTCTCATGTGGCTCTCTCACCCACTCAACCTCCAACCGTCTCTTCAACCTCAAAGCACAACTCTATGCACAACTCTAGGAACCAATCGGTCAGTAGCCACAATCGGGCCTGACAGCCCCGTCGCCCAAAACAGCCTGACAACCTACACACTCGCACGTCACAAATGCCACTTGGCCTGAGAAAGACGATTGTGCAGCTCCCCCCACGGAATGGGGGACCTGCGCAGGTCAGGTGGCGGCTGCCATGCCTCCCAGTTGACAACGTATCGTAGGAAGGTGATGCAATCAATCAGATCCCTGAACAACTTAAAATAGGTTGTCTCCCCAAACAAAGGGTGCTGGGAAACCCAACGCCTCAGCTTCCTCCGGAGGATGCTGTAAGCATATCCCCTGGATTGCATGCGCAACACCAGCTTTGCCACCTGTGTCACAAAATCATCCCTCACCATGATCAATTCACTGAACCTGTGCAGCTGCCCCAACAGTATGTTGTATCCACTATGGATGGACAAGGTACTGCTGACACTGGTATAACGTACAATGGGTATCTCGGAGTAGCACGGCTCCAAGCGTTTGTCATATAAGAAAGTTTCACTTTTGACAATCTGCTTGCCCAAACGGGTTGTTATCGACCAAGAGCATAGACCCTGCAGCAGCACCTGCAGCACCTGCAGCACCTGCAGCACACCTGGCGCACCTGCAGCACCTGCAGCACCCACCCACCCACACGCGCGCACGTGCAGCACCCACCCACCCACCCACCCGCCCGCCCGCCCGCCCGCCCGCCCGCCCGCCCGCCCGCCCGCCCGCCCGCCCGCCCGCCCGCCCGCCCGCCCGCCCGCCCGCCCGCCGCCCGCCCGCCCGCCCGCCCGCCCGCCCGCCGCCCGCCCGCCCGCCGCCCGCCCGCCCGCCCGCCCGCCGCCCGCCCGCCCGCCCGCCCGCCCGCCCGCCCGCCCGCCCGCCCGCCCGCCCGCCCGCCCGCCCGCCCGCCCGCCGCCCGCCCGCCCGCCGCCCGCCCGCCCGCCCGCCGCCCGCCCGCCCGCCCGCCCGCCCGCCCGCCCGCCGCACCGCACGCACGCACGCACGCACGCACGCACGCACGCACGCACGCACGCACGCACGCACGCACGCACACACACACACACACACACACACACACACACACACACAACACACACACACACACACACACACACACACACACACACACACACAATGAATCATATGAACATTTTTTCTACACCAACTCACCAACTCCAAAACATGGCTCACGTATTCTCACCATCCACCACGTATTTCCACGTATCCACTGTGCATTCCATGTAATTTGCTTGATGCTACCAATCTTTGGCTTGGCTGGGTTTTGATAGCAGACCCATCACCTGCGCCAGCACCGGCAGCAAGCACCACCATACAAAAACCAAAAGGCACTTGGTCATGTGAAGTGCTAAAACAACACTTGGTCAAGTGCTGAAGTAACACTTGGTGTATCTAGTGTATCTAGTGGTCAAGTGTATCTACTGGTCAAGTGCAACCCTTCCCCTGTAAACTATTGAGCCTGTCATGCTTCTGCATATTAGTACACGCCTCACACTGTGTGTCTGGCGCTGCACCAGACTATTCATTCATTCATTCATGTTACACCTGTAGCAGATACTCTTGCAAGTCACGCCAACCCGTTCCAGACGCCGCCAGCTTTACCTGGCCAGCACACAGCCAAAGTGAGCACGCCTGCCTAGACCCAGCTGGACCCACAACTGCGGCTGACAGCACATGAGGGCTGTTTGCCACACCCCAGGGTGCTGCAGCAGGGCAGCCAGTCCAGCAAAACAACTCCATGTAAACTGATGTAAACTGCTGAAGAACTGGCAGATCCCCACCAACTGAAGAGTGTCTACTACTCATCCTCCGCATCAGAAAAACTCTCTGGGGCTTGATCGTACACAAGGTCTTCCACTGGGGCTGAGCCTGGTGGCAGATCAGGGCCCTCATCTGGCATCCTCTGCCAGTACATCTGCAAGAAAACACATGTTGCATGGTTTATGGACAACATGGCATGGGCGGAAACATTGGCTGCGTGCTGCTGCTACTATATCTCAAATTTGCACCGAGTACCCACGTCTGCACTGTGCATCCGCTGTATCCCACAGCATGCCCCCTGACCTCAATATTGGATGCCTGCGGGCTAACTGCCACCAGGTAAGGTGCCATCTCTGCCAGCTGCTGCTCGTTGAAGCGGCCCTCGGCCAGGGCCTGTTTTGCCGCAAAGCGAGCTTGGAAGACGAGGCACCGCCGGAAAGGCCGTGCAGGTGTTCTGAAAGTCAACACCTTGCCATGCAAGTCGATGAACCTCAGAGGATGTCCCACTCCATTCTTCAGCCTGGATGTGGCGCATGCAGGAGCTGTTGGTTAAAGGCAAGACAATCTGCACTGTTGGTTGAAATTGCAACACTCAGACTCTCCAAATGCTGCTGCGCAGCTAGGGTAGCCACATTTGACAGTTCCCATCCTCAAAACACAGTCCGTCCCCACAACACAAGAAGCACGACACACTCACATGCGAAGCTGGGCCTGGGCTTCAGAAGGCAGCTTGTCATTGCTTTTCCAAGGGTAGCTCTTGGTGTCCTGCATCAGCAGCTCTGGAGGCCCCAGCCAAAGCACCCGGTACTCTCCCTGGGCCCTGTCATTGCCCTGCCTGCCCTCCCAGGTGATGCACATGTACCCATTGTCAAACGCCTCCTCCAGAGGCCTGCGCAATGGAAGCACACGATGTGGTGTCAAGTGAGATGCTCTGTCTCTGTTGGAGTGGCCATGTGCGGGGTGCCTCCACTTGCGCAATCCGCCCATGGTGCAGCTCAATACAAATGGCACTCCTGATAGCACTCTTTGGCAGTGTCTGCAGTCCCCGCATGAAGCATGGCCAGCACCTACTTGATGAGAAGCAGCCCATTGGCAGGATCATTGATGTTTGTGAAACCCAGCACCTGGGCAACCTCATTGCGCCAGCTGTACTTGAACAAGTGCGTGCCGCACACCAGCTGCTTGGGCACAAACTTGCCCAAGCCCATGCAGAATAATGTGTCTGGCTGTTGTGGGTCTTTGCAGCCATACGCCTGCATGGTTGCAGCACACAGTGAAAGGCAGGCCAACCTCTGTTGTGCAATTACCATTGCATGGGACGAGATACCTCCAAAGTACGGGGCAGTTGCATACTTGACTGCTTGATAGGCAGTGGCTTGGAGCAGTGCACATTTGAGCCTGCGTATGACTGCTGACACAACCAGCACAGTCGGTTCAAGTGCACAGGGCAAGAAGCAATGTCAATTTGGGTGGAGGTGGCTTGCAACACTGGGAGCTCCTCACCTCAATGAGAGCTTGCTTGAAGTTGGGATCCCGGTGCTGCGTGGCCTGGCTGGAGGTGTACTTGAACTGCCAACATGCACTGTTGCGCAGATAGGTGTTGGTCACCCTGAGCTCACTGACAAAGGCATCCTGCTGCCTGACCATCTCCAGCAAGGGTTCCCTCAGCAGCTCTAGGGGCAGTAGTACATGTGCACCGCCTGCAACAAAGCCAAGCAGCAAAATACAGCGGCGCTGGTGTACGCTGAACACACTGCAGCAAACAACGCGAAGGCTTTGAAACAAGGCTGACCGCATCAAACAAGTGCCAGAGCTGCCCTCTTGATATGCAAGTGACCCAGGCCCCAGCTGGAGAACGATGAAGGATGGCGCCCAGGAATAGTGGGAATCTCACCTGCTGCTGCTGCTGCTGCTGTGAATCATTGGCAGAAGCCCAGGGGTGTGCATGCAAGGACACAGGGACAGGGCACGCAGCCCATGCAAGGACACAGGGACAGGGCACGCAGCAAAGTGTCAAACATGAAATCAGCAAAGTGCAGGAGCAGGTGACTGTTCTGGAACACTTGAATCGAACCCAATCCCTCCACAAGCTTCATGATCTTGTGGTAGCTGGCACGTTGCCAAATGCTGGTACTTTTGTCATTCTTGACAGCTAAAGACTGCTGCTGCATTGATTCCAGATTACGAGCAGAAGAATGCTATGCTGGGTCTGCAGGTTGTGCCACATTATCATGCAACCCTGCAGCAAGCTACCTGCTGCTGCAACTGCCTCGGGGCAGCATGTTGCTGCTGCTGCATCATCATGCATACCTGTTCTGCTGAAACCTTGCTCGGAAATGACGCTATCTCTAGAACATTTGTTCACAAAGTAAAAGGTTGGCCACTAGGAGGCCAGCACCCTGGCTGTGTACCCAACCAGTCGCACCTGACTGCTGCTGCATTAGCAACAGTTTCTGCTGCTCCTGCGCTGCCAAGCGCTGCTCCAGCGCTGTCAGGCGTTGCTGTAGTGCCACCTTCTCATCTCCGGTGGCCCCTGTCAACTCCTTTTCCACCTGTGTGATTTTGGCATCCAGTGCCTTCCGCTCCTCTGCTGCATCTACTGCTGCAGCCATCCTGCTTCCTGCAGCACGAAGACGCCCATGCATGGACATGAGATGGACATCTCTACGCATTCCAATATGTTCTGCTGTGTTGACAGGGCTCCTGCAACGTTGCCTGAAGCGAACCTGGGTTCCAGAGCTGCTACTGAAGAATGCTGTTGCCAAAACACAGGAGTGGCTTGGAGCGCTGCTCGTTGCTCTTGCCTCAAGTTTCTTTAGGATACCTAGCACCTCCAGAAAAGCTGCAAATCGTATCAGATAACTTCAGTGAACGCTCTGACCTCCGCCATCAATGGCCAAGTCCTGTTTTCCTGGGCTATCGACTGCTCCAGTAGATACTGTTAACGTGAATGAAGACATTGCAATGAGGCACAGCAGCAGAAACGCAAGGCAGAAAAGTAACATGCCAGATGATTCCGCTGCTAGCTGAGAGCAGCAGAGGGCCTGAAAGGTGCATCAAAATTGGTGGTCATAGAAATAAGCTTATTACAGCTCCCTTCGACGCGAGAAGTGTGTTGCTGCGAAAAAAGAGCGTGCAGTTCAAAACCGCGTCAGCATAAACCCCAGAAAACCCTGAGCCAGGCTAGTTCCCAGGGGTAGTAAGGGGGGGTAGGACACTACGTCGGAAAAGCAGGGCTCCCTTCCGTCCGCGTACCCGTCGAAGTAAGGGGCAGGCAGCCCAGTTTCCGTGGCCCTACGTAACTTTATGTCAACTGCCAGCATGCATCATCTGCTCTTGTCATGTGCTTGGTGCATAGCACAGCTGGCACTCCCTATGTCCACACATACACTTGCTGGACTTGTAAGGCAGGGGGGCTGTCTGCCCCCCTGGACCCCCGCCACCGGTACTGTTGTGCTGCACTGCTGCACTCTTGGCAAGAGAGACAGCAGCACCATACACATACACTTGCTGGACCTGGACCCCGCGATTACTGCCTGTCTTGCTGCACAACATTCATTCAGGCACTTGCTGGTCCTGCAAGGCAGGGGGGCTAGCCGCCCCCCTTGCCCCCCGCGATCACTTCGAAGTGTTGCTGCACTACAGTCAATGCCGGCGGGGGTCCAGGGGGGCAGACAGCCCCCCTGCCTTACAGGTCCAGCAAGTGTATGTGTGTGGTGCTGCTGTCTCTCTTGCAGCACAACAGTACTGTTGGCGGGGGTCCAGGGGGGCAGACAGCCCCCCTGCCTTACAGGTCTAGCAAGTGTATGTGTGTGGTGCTGCTGTCTCTCTTTTAGCACAACAGTACTGTTGGCGGGGGTCCAGGGGGGCAGACAGCCCCCCTGCCTTACAGGTCCAGCAAGTGTATGTGTGTGGTGTTGCTGTCTCTCTTGCAGCACAACAGTACTGGTGGGGGGGGTCCAGGGGGGCAGACAGCCCCCCTGCCTTACAGGTCCAGCAAGTGTGTGTGTGTGTGTGTGTGTGTGTGTGTGTGTGTGGTGCTGCTGTCTCTCTTTTAGCACAACAGTACTGTTGGCGGGGGTCCAGGGGGGCAGACAGCCCCCCTGCCTTACAGGTCCAGCAAGTGTAAGTGTGTGGTGCTGCTGTCTCTCTTGCAGCACAACAGTACTGGTGGCGGGGTCCAGGGGGGCAGACAGCCCCCCTGCCTTGCAGCTTCATGTTTTGATGCAACATAAGGCAGTAAAGTGTAGATTCTTGCAAGGACACGTGGAAAACGATCTTCAATTTGTCGACATAACCAGTAGATCGCCATCACCACGCGGCCTGCCCGCGGCCATGCTACAGTCTGCGCTAGAAAACGAATTACATCCCTGATACGTCTTGTGTTGGTCTTCGTTGTCTATTTGCAGTGCCTTCTTTGCGTACATGTAGCAGTTCGATGTCCACGACGCTACGGCCTCTGCCATCCGGCCTGCTCCGACCGTGCTGCAGCCCGAAATTGCAAACGAGCTTGACATACAATCATACAACCAGTCAGGTGCTCCAAGACCACAGCTGTCGCCACTCTTTTTCATAAAAAACGGCATTACACATTTTATTACTCAAAAAGTCACACAGAATATTACACAAAAAGTCACACAGAATATCACACATTTTATCACACTTCTGTTCGGGCCACAGGCTCTCCGAAGGATTCTCCTTCTCCGAGGAAAATTTCGGGGCGTTGAGTAAACCGGCCTCAATCAACACTCCCCGATCAACCGGCCGAGAGTGTTTAATCAACCGGGTTGCCTGGCGCGCCGGTTCATTCAACCGACCGTTAAATAAACCGGCGGTGCGGGCGCTTTGCTAAACCAGGTTGACACCGACGTGGCTTGCTTCAACTCGGTTGCCCAAGGAGCGTGTTTTTTTAAGCGGGTTGATGCACGGGGTGTTGCTGTCAAGCGGCAAATCCTCATTGCATGATACAGCGCGCCTTGACTCGTATGAAGCATAAGACGTCGTGAAATGCTGCTCATGCACACACCGACCTTCTTCCAGCGCAGTTCTTCAGCTCAACAACAACCAAACGTTGACCATAACGCAGCTGGATGAAATGCCTTATTAGAACAACGACAATGGCTCATGCAAACCATCAGCCAGTCTTGTGACGCAGGAACCTGCACCTAGATGCCATGAGCAACCTGCCTGTACATGATGCATGTGCAGACTACAGTAGCTGCTGTCAGGCTTGTCTCACAGCTCTCAATGCAGATCCATGTGCAGTCACTCTGCTCACATAAGTGCTAGTCTTTAGACATATCAAGTCCCCAGACGGCTGATCGAATGGATACGTGAGTGCTGGTGCCAACAGGACACTGCAACTGTTGCGACAGCAGGTGCGCACCCAGCATGCTGAGCAGGGTGCACCACGTGGTTGACTGCTGGGCCTTGCCTGCAGTTGCTCCTGCATCCGACAGTAGGACAAAGCAATTCTTTATTGTGTTCTCAGGACCTTAGGCTCCAGGAAATGCGTAACAGGCAATGCATTGGTAGAGGTTCAGCTCGTGTGCTCACAGTGCATCATATATGATATGCTGACAAGGGCTGTACTGCATCTGACAAAGTGGTGATCACCTCAGCAGTGCTGTTGGACTGTGTGTTAGGCATGTTGTGATGTGATACCACTGCTGGCTCGGCAACGCTGGCACTGATGTGTCAAGTTGACACTCTCAAGAGTATTGCTGTATGGCAAACAGACTGGCACTGTGCCCAGCCATGAGCTGCTGCAAGCTGATGCATCACCATATGGCCAACGCTCTCAGCCAACGTCTCAGGCATACGCACAGCCTGCCAGCACCATAGACTGGTCACAATAGGCTTTGCAGCAGCAGCAAACGAGCCAGCTAAGGTCAAGCAGAGCCTGGTGGCAACCCGGTTAGAACAACTAGATATGCCCGCCGATCAACCGCGGTTAGATTAACAAGGACATCAAATGGATTGAAACAACAGCTGCATGCACCGGTTGATTAAACACCCCCGCGCGGTTGACTTCAACTGGCCGTCCATCAACCGGGTTGACGACGTGCTGGTTGATTAAACCGACTCGTCAACCCGGTTGATGTCCTCGTTAAATAAAGCGTGGTTGCATCAACACTCGCTCTGGTTTAATCAACACCCCGAATTTTTCCGACGTACCCTCAGCTGGCCGGTCCCATGGTCCCCGCCTGACCGTTCAACTTCTGGTTTCTGAACGTCGCGTCGCACGCTCTGGTACTGCTTTTAAATGATACATATAGGTTGTACGTAATTTTTGAGCTCCTTATGACTTGTCACCGACCGCTGTTCAGGCCTATTTCCCCTCTGAATGTCCAGCTGCTGCTGTTTGACTCAACAGCACTTGATTTCTCCCTCAAGCAGACCGTGCGACGTCCTGACACTGTCCCTAGAGGTTCTCTGGTTATATAACATTATGTTTGAACAGCGCGAGTGGCTGTAGACAGCATCCAGTCAGCCACCCATCCCGCCACCGCTGCTGCTGCTGCACTTTGGTGCCAATGCCTCCAAGCCCCATACAGGAAGCAGATGATTGAAGCATATATGTATCCAGTCAAGTCACCAACGCAAGAGCATCAATGCACAGCCCGCCCCACCCCACTAGCCTACCCCCACCCCACCCCTAACCCCCACCGGTTGGGGTACCCCCACCCCACCCCAACCCACAAGCCTACCCCCGGCGATGCTCAGTTGTGTATGCCTGCTGGCGTGACACATGATCATGCAGACGTGTTCGAGCCATGCTACTTGTCCTTTCCGTGTGCTGGCACCATCATACGCTATTCAGGCTGTTACAGCTACACCTCCTGCTACTGCTGCTGCTGCCAAGCCAACAGGAGCCACCAAAGTGCCGTCGAGCGTGTCGGAACTCGTGAGCAGGTCAATACAGGTATAAATAAGCATTTGTGAGAGGGTGAAGCCCAGGCGAACACTCCTTGGCCCTAAAATCGACTCATCAGCATTTTTGAGGCACAGTGACCTGATTCTGGACAACAGGGAGGGTGCTTACGAGTGCGTTAGGCCTGAAAAATTAATTTGATGCATATGAAACATGTTCAAGTAATGGGCGGGCCGCTCCTATGCGTCTGCAGAAACCAGAAGTTGAACGGTCGGGCGGGGGACCATGGGACCGGCCAGCTGAGGGTAGTGTCCTACCCCCCCTTACTACCCCTGCCTTCCACCAAATTGTCAAAACCTATCAGGTGATATTCTTAAATACCGGAAGCAGGACAGAGGCTTGGCGGAAGTCCCTAAACGAAGGCCTTTCTAGCTCTGGATCGTTGTGCTGGATCAGCTGCCATCGTCTTGTATAGTCAGTGTCGTCCAACACTTTGGTACCAAATTAGCTTTTGATTTCGGGTATTACAGGTGCGGCATGTGTAATATATGGACCTGTGCTGGATGGGTTCAGGTTGCACTGTTGAAGCTGTACTTGTGCTTGTGAGGCCTGACTCACTGTCAATCAGCTGCAAAGCAACGAGGCAGAGTCACCTTATTGTACAGATCCAAAGAGCCTCCATGCGTTGCTGGCGTGTTGCTGCTGTTGCTGTTTCAGCACGCCACACATGACCCAACAGCAGTCAGCACCATTCCCGCTGCTGGCGCTGCCAGACCCCTGCCTGCTGGCAGTGCTGCAGTGCTGTGCAGCCAACCATCAGCGCAGCCTGCTCAGTGCTGCCAGGGCCCACAGCAGGCTGCACCACGCAGCTGTGGCAGTGCTGCGCAGCATCACAGCTTACACACCCCAGCAACGACAGGCGGATTGTGTGCTGCTGTACTTGGACAGGCACAGCAGCCACGTCAACAGCTTGAAGCTTTGGGGGCGGCAGAAAGAGCAACTGACACTCCGTCAGCTGCCCCCCTCCCTGCAGCTGCGCAGCCTTGAGCTTGAAGCATGGAAGTTGCAGCTGCAGCCGGGCAGTGGCTTCCAGGGCGTGCTGGGGGCTGCTGCTGCTGCAGGGGCACCACCCCTCAAGCAGCTGCGACTCGATCACTGCAGGCTGCTTGATGGGGTGGAGGCGCTGGCAGCAGCACTGCTGCAGCTGCCAGCGCTGGAGCACCTCAGCCTTTGCAACATATTTGAAGGTGTGTCTGATTACCCTGTCTGCTTGGAGTTGGGGGTGCTGCAGCAGCTGCCGCACCTCACCCACCTCGACCTTGATAGGGTAGACCTGCAAGACCCTGACGAGCCCGGCCAAGTCCTGCAGCCCCTGCAGGCGTTGACCCGACTGGCTTTCATGCGGCTGCTCGAACTGGGGGGCCCAGTCCACCAGTGTATCACTGCCAGCATGCTGTCGGGCATGCAGGACCTCACCTACCTGGTGATCAACGATACAGATTTCCAGCCAGGTGCACTTGCCGGCAGGACCAAGCTGCAGCACCTGGCGCTTGACTACTGCAGGGTGGGTGGTGCAGCCGGGGTGGCAGCCTTGCTGGCGCAGCTGCCGCCCTTGCAGCAGCTGACGTTCCTCGACTTGGAGTCCAGCTTGGTGGCTGATGCGCCTGACTTGCAGCAGCAGGGGCCTTCGGCAGGTGGTGGGGCAGATGGAGGGAACTTCGCTGAGGGTGCAGAGCGGCTGTGTCCTCCTGCAGCCGCCTACGCAGCCCTGACAGCATGCAGCAAGCTGCAGGGCCTGAACATCAGCGGGGCAGTGCTGCCAGCGGGAGTGTGGCAGCACCTGTTCCCCGCCGACAGGCAGCTGCCACAGTTGCAGCATCTGAACATCTCATTTGTGGAGCAGTCCTCCGGCGAGATGTATTTCGCGCCTGAAGCCAAGCTGCTTACCAGCTGCTGCTCTGGCCTGCAGCATCTGGGGATGATAGGCCTGCAGTGGGCTGAAGAGCAGCTACGGGAACTGAAAGCGGGCATAGAATGTATCTGGGTCTGAGGCTTTAGGGCCCTCACGCTGTTGCGACTGATGGTGGTGATGCCTGAGAGCCCTCACGCAGGTGCTGTTGTGAACACACAGGTGAGCCATGGATGAAGGCAGGTGGAGTTGTATCGCTTGCTGTAAATGCACTCCCTTCTGAGCTAGTGGTGCTGCCACAGGCGTAGATAGGCGTTGAAACTTACCCGCCTATTAGAGTGGCTCTGCATGCCCGTGCATACTCTCATATTGCTTCTTGCTCTGATTTTCCCTGTCCCACCCTGTGCTGCTGTCATGTCCTGTGCAGGTCCTCACTGATGAGTGAATTTGCTGCAACGCATTGCATGCAGCGTGCTTGGAGTAGCACAGCAGGCAGCTGCACTGCTGGCAGAGCGACCGGCGGAGATGTTGACCAGGCGCTGTTGCTGGTGTCATGAGACTGCATAGCTAGGTTTGGGCCCATGCTTGGCGTTGCTGCGGCAGCTTGTTTGATGCAGTGTTCGCCATTTCTGGCTGTCAGTGCTGATGGGCAGTGTCGCATCTGCTGTGTATGGTGCTGGTGTCTATATGCTCAGGCTGCCAAAACAGGCTTGCTTGGATGCCTTGCAGCTGCTGTCCCATGAGCTTGCCGGTTCTGTCAGAAGCAGTGTGTGAGGGGCATGTGTGCTGCCGTGGGCGGCAGATTGAGAAGGTCTGCTCCGATCACGTGTTTTTCCATGGATGTGGTCCAACAGTTGGGGTACAAGCCTGTGCTGGGCCCTGCCATGTAGGCGGGCTCCGTCTGTTTGCTCAGCAGAGTCCAGTGTTGTGCTGGATTAGCCGGTGATGCTGATACCAAAATTTGACAGAGTGGAGCTGGATGGCTTGGTGCTGTGGCTGCGTGTGATGAGTTCCAGTATTTTGAAGAAATGCTTGGGTTTCTGCTGTGTGGTTGAGGTGCCGAGCATGACAAGTTGGCATCATCTCTGAGGTCATCGCATGTAAACAAGATGCATCCCTCTGCACAGAGGAGAATACATATGCCAGCTGGGCTGTTCCCTTGCCAGATTCACAGTGGGCTGTGATCAGATTGCTTGGCTCCCGTGACTGCATTGGTTGCTGTCATGATATGAGTGTAGCTTGTGTTGAGACCATACAGCACACCGCACCTACACCAAAAAAGGCCTGGTGGAATTTCGGGGCCAGACATCTGGTGGGGAGGAGGGATGCTATTGGAATGGCTATAGACCTACTCAGTGTGACGGGCTGCCATGAAACAACACCAGTCCCCACAGTGTGTTTTACATCCAGTCAGCAACCAAGTCATGTGCAATGTCTCACGATCTTTGGTAACACACGCATGGCCACTTTGGTCAATGCCTGCACCCATGTGCTGGCCAGCACCAAAGCCCTGTACTACTACTGACAGTATACTCCAGCACAAATGACTTTGCTGACTACTGTCAGCACTGCCAGCCGTGCTGGAACAGCGGAGCACGGCTGGCAGCACAGCAGCGCCGCGGCAGCCGCATAATTCTACTCAATCTCCACTATGCTGCAAACACCACATAGACTATGTGACATAGTATGTGCAGGTGTGCAGATGTCGATGCACCAACCATGGCCCCTGTATCACTGCTATTACTGAAGCAATGTGGCATGCCTGATCTGCAACCTACCACAACTGTGCCCCTGAGGTCTTGCGCCTGGCAAGCAAGGTGACTCTGTTGTACAACTCCAACCATTGCATGATGCGACATGCTCCCTGGCTACGACGATTGCAAGCCAGGAGAGCATGCCTGCTGGCTTCCACACCACACATGCCCGCCCTGGCCAAGCTGAGAACACTGTGTGTCACACACGTAGCGGCTACCAACTGCACAGGAGTGCCGCACTGGCAGCAATCAGAGCCGCGCATGGCTCAAGTGATGTCCAAACCAGTGTGACTCACTTGACGCGACCTCATAGCAATCTGCATCGCAGCACGTGGCCCTGCAGAATCATCCTGCAGCACTTGCTACAGCATACGACTCTCACTCCATGGCACACAGTCTGCGGCTGGCTAAACCTCAAGTTGATTATCCACATGTGCTGTGCCATAGCATACGGTATGTGGCTGCAACGCCGAGCCGCATACGGTATGTGGCTGCACCACCTAGCCACCAGCACGGACCCACCATCATGCTTGATCTACAACACTCAAACGCATGCGGCCTGCAGCTGCCCCCTGCCTGGTGCTGACCGCCAGCAGTCCCTCAAGCGGATAGACTGTCAAAAGCTACCAAAAACCCCAGCGGCTGCCGCAGCGGCTGCAGAGTGCACCATGTGCCCAAAAGCACCACAACATGCGCCTCGTACGGAAGGATGCCTGGGCCAGCCTGACAACATACGACCGACACACAACCAACTCAGATGATCCAGTAGAACCCAAACACTTTGCCTGTCTGATGCTGATGCAAACCTGCTTTCAAGGCTGATCACGTGCCTCTCACAGCTACAAATAAAACACTTGTGTAGACAGCAACACTGCACTTCTAGTGCGATGGCTTGGCCTCTGCTGCCGCTGCACATGTTGCAGGATCGTAAGACTGGAGTAGTGATATGTGACAGCAGAAATTTGCTGTGTGGCAGTGACTGTTGCAGGCCGCTGAGCATCCATGCCTTGTAGCACACGCCTCATGCTGAGCTTTCTGTGAAACAACTGAAGCAGGGCCTCCAAGGTAGTGCACGCACGGCAACGGCTGCTCTACAGGCTACACACCCTCCTAGCTGTGCCCCTGTACACAATGGTACCCCTCCCCCTCACCCTCTGACCGCCCCTACTCCTGCCAACCCCTGCTGATGCGCCAGCTACTACTCCTTGGTCTTCCCCCACAGCCGCCACTGCTGCCGCCAGCTGCTGCTGCTGCTGCCGCCGCAGCCGCCGGGCCTGGGCCAGGCTGCAGCCGCCGGCGACCGCCAGTGCTGCTCCTGCTGCTGCTGGCAGCACTGAGGTCAGTAGCAGCTGCCTGTTGGCTGTCAGCAGGGCCTTGAACTGAACTGCCCGCGCCCTGAAGTCACCACCCCTTTTGCGGCTGCTGCTGCTGCTGGTGCCTTGAGCTGCAGGGGATGTCAGTGCGGCTCCTGTTGCTGCTGTTGCTGGTGCCAGCACCACATCAATGCCACCGTCTACGCAGCCAGCATCGGCAACAGCCTGGGTGACCTCACACACATCAGCTTGCGAGGTGGTGGCAGGCCCGTTAGCCACTGCAAGGCTCTGTTCAGCCTCCTCCTGGTGCTGCTGCAAGGATACTTCCTGCTGCAAGGGTGCCTCCTCGCCAGCCTCGCGGCTGATGTCCTCAAACAGACTGTCATATGGGGTGGTGGTGGTGGTGGGGAGCAGCATGTCACCACTTGCTGCCACAGCTGGTGCTGCTACAGCTGCTGCAGGAAGTGCTTGCTGCCCCTGCTGCTGCTGCTGCTGCTGCTGTTGCTGGTCCTCCTCCTCTGTGTCACATGGTGTTATCTCACAGATGCTGGGCCCCTGCTGGCAGGCAGCGAACTCAAGGTCAGCTGCTCCCAACGCTACTGCTGCTGCTGCTCGTGCATGGGCGTCAGTCTCGCCAGCAAGCAACACAGCAAAGCTGGGCTCAAGAGCAGCAGCGGTTGCAGCGGGAGGCATAGGGCGCTGTGCCTCTACTGCAGCAGCGGTTGATTTGCAGCTGTTGCTGCTGTTGTTCCTGCTGTTACTACTGTCACTCACAGCCTGTGAAAAGCTTGATGAGACGTAGCCACTGCCACTGCTGCCTCTGCTGCTGTTGCTGCCATCAAGCTCTGCAGCCGCTGCAGCAATGGTTGTCACAGTGTACCCTTCCTTGGCCATTGTCACACAGCACGCGTCCTCCTCAGAAGCGTCTTCGGCTGCTGCTGCATGGCTGTCACTGTCCTCCTGGTCTTCTGAGAAGTCTATCTGCTCCAGTGCTGCCGTGACAGCAGCAGCGGCAGCAGCAGCGGCGGCCGAGGCTGCCGCTGCCGCCGCTGCTGCCACCGGCGAGCCGCCATCGGACTGCAGCCCACAGGACCGCATGCGTGACAGCCCTGCTGCTGCTGTGGCTGCTGCTACTGCTGCAGAAACGGCGGTGGCTTCTGTCACGTGGGATGACGCCCGGCTGGGGTGGCTGATGTCTGTCGCTGCCGAGTGCTGCCGGCTCAAGCTATTCCAGCCACCGCAGGTACTGGTGATACCTGCTGCTGCTGCTGCTGGTGACTCTGCTGCTGCTGCTGCTGCAGGTGCCGCTGCTGCTGCAGGCCCTGCTGCTGCTGCTAGTGATGCCGGTATTGTTGCAGCAGCAACTGCAGCAGGAGCAGAAGTATTGCCCAAGGCAGCGTCAGGCACGGTTGCGGGATCGATGCCTGCTGCTGACATTTGCCGGGATGCTGCTGCTGACCCCCAGTGAGGCTCCTCATCTACTGCTGCTGCTGCTGCTGCTGCTGTGTCGCTGCTGCTGGCGACGGCCAGGCTGTCGGGTGCGAGGGCTCCCCCCTCGCTGCGAAATGCACGGTGTGCCCCTGTTGCAGTCGCGGAATGCTGTCCTGACGCTGCTGCTGCTGCTGCTGCAACTTCACTGTCCTGGTTGTGGTTGTGGGCGTGGTGCTTGGGGAACCATGCAGCCTCAATTGATGTCACCAGGGCACGGAACTTCGTGTCAGGCTTGTGCGGAGCAGCACCGCCGCCGCTGCTGGCAGCACTGCTGCCGCCGCCGCTGCTGTAGCGGCCGCCACCACTGCCGCTGCCCCAAGTGCCGCTGCTGTAGCGCCTGGTGCTCAGTGGGGGGCGGGGGTAGGGCACACCCCCCTCACTCTTGTGTGTGGCCCCGCCACGCTCTGCCTCTGCCGCTGCTGCTGCGGCCTTGTCAGCGAGCCTTGGCAGGGGGTTGTTGTGGCTGTGTGGCACCAGGCCAGGGATGCGGCTTGGCACCAGAAACCTTGGACTCAACAGGCTCCTGCCTGTCTGGCTGATGATCCCACCACCGCCACCGCCGCCGCTGGTGCTGCTCTTACGGGGAGTGGGTGCTGGGCGTGCTTTTTTGAAAATAGGGGAGGTCCAGTCAGGCGCCTGGGAGCCCGGCGTTGCTGGGTTTGTAGCAGCAGCAGCGGCGGCGGCAGCAGTGTCGTCATTGCTGCTGCGGCGGCGCAGGAGTGCCACCAGGCTGCCCCTGGGGGTGGTCTTCTTCTCCCCGCCCTGGGAGGTCTTGGCTTCGCTTCCTCGCGGCGTCAGGCCGGAGCGCGGGGTTTTGCGGCCTCCTGCAGAGGAGGGCTGCTGCTGCTGCTGCATTATGTCATGCACCTGCCTGCTGTCCACACTGGAGGCAGAGGGGGAGGGGATGGAGAGGCCGGAGGGCAGGCCTGGGGGCCTGGCAATGCTGCCATTGGTGCTGCCATTGCTGCTGGAGTGTGCGCCAGCGGCGGCTGCAGCAGCGAAATCAGCTGCTGCGTCCTGTGTCTGCCTCCTGAGGGCGTTGGCCCTGAGGATGTCCTGGCTGATCTGGGCTGACAGGCGGGCGACATTCTGGTCCAGGGAGGAACCCTATGACATGTGGCATGGAAACACGACACTGTCTGTCAGCGGGTGGGTGTGTAGTTACACACAGTGTCATGGTCCAGCACCCACCTGGCCACACGTTGGTGACCTAGGCACGCACGCACTAAGCATGGCCTCCCACATACCATACTTGACTCAGCCTGCTCCAAAGTTTAGCTTGCCCTTGTTCACTTGGCCAAGTGTGGGATGCGAGATTTGCGCACCATGCGCATGTACACCATACATCCTGTCGGCACACGCATCGCTATCAGTCACGCACAACACATTGCAGCGTGTCCTCAACAACTACCTGCCTAGCTGCATGTCACCACGTTTCATATCAGCAGAGAAGCTTCCCCGCACGGACAGTGTCCTGCAGATGAAGTCGGCAAGGTCTGCACTCACCTGCCGGGCCACCTACACCCCCCAACCTCTGCCAAGATACTGCTTATGCGGCTACGCCCTGTTCAAGCACATGTCTAGCTATATGACCTGCGCATCCCCTGTGCGCCTCGCAACGCGGCAAAGCTGGCCCTGTGCCCGTGTGCTCTTCAACCACCTGCCTGGCTCCGTGACTGCGCCCCCCCCCCCTCCTGTCTCACCTCTGCCGTGAAGCTGGCCCTGAGCTTGTAGCTGGCCTTGGCTAGAGCATCCACGCTGCTCCTCAGCCGGGCCTCCTTGCCCGCCAGCTTGCTGCTGAGGGAGTCGACCTGGGCCTCAAGCCTGAGCCGCTCCTCTGATGAAACCTGAGAAGCAGATGGTAGGGGGGGGGTGTTTACATCGACAACGCTGGTGAGTAGGAAAGATTATCACCGCTAGCATGGCAACATCCCTGTTGTTTACAACTGCAGAAAGGCCAGCACAGAGGCAGCCTGGGTTGATCTTGCTGCTAGGCGGGACTAGGGTGGGGGCTGCCAGGTATTGGCTGCAACATGCTGCATGCAGCGCCATGAGGGGGCTGTCAGCTGTGCAGCCAGAGGTGTGCAGATCACACACGCACTGCAAGTAGATGTTCGGCAGTGTCATGAGCCCCAAATCAAGGCCCTTGATTGTCCTGCGGCTGGCGACACGGCCATAGGCAGGAGAGCGCCAGCATTGGCTGCTGGGTTAAAATGCCATGACTGCAGGTATGCAGCACTCTCACCTCAGCGCGTGCCACTGCTGAGCCCAGCTGTGTGTGCAGGCTGGCCACTTCCCCCTCCAGCTTGGTGCAGCGCTCACGGGACGACGAGGCCTCCTGCAGGGACGCAGCAAGGCACAACGGGGGGGGGGGGGGGGGTGAAAAAACAATGGAGTTATGGTGTGTGTGTTTTGTGCAGGAGACCAAGATCAACCCTGACGGGACAACAGGGCCTGCCCTTGTATGCGCAGGTGGGGGAGGTTCCAAGGCAGGCCACCAGACAGGGGCAATGGCATAACAAACAGACCAGACTGCAGCGCCAGTGACCAGTGGTCAGGCACAAGGGAATGTGGCAGACTGGGCGATGACGCCGCACCAAAGCCGTGTGTATGTTCACATGCACTGCAGTCTGGCGGGTCATCCAACGATCCATCCAGAATCCATTTGACGCCCTAACCCCCCAATGCCTACCTGCTGTGCCACCAGGACCTTAGTCCTGGCAACAGCCAGCTCCAGCTCAGCCCTGGAGGCCTTGGCCTGGGTGCCAGCCAGGTCGCTCTTCAGGTGGCCGATCTCACTCCTCAGCTGTGCCTGCACAGCTTCCGCACCCGCCGCTGCAGCCGCCGCAGCCGCCGAGGTGGCATCATGCCCGGAGGCTGCGAGTGCGGCGGCTGCCGCCTCGTGCTGTGTGGCCGCCATATGGCTCTGCATGCGATCCAGCTTGGTTTCGAGTACTGCTGCGGCTGACTGGGCCTGTTGGACCTCTGTGGTGAGCTGGGTGTTGAGCTGGGTGAGGGCGGCTAGCCGTGTGGCGGCCTGCACCTCCCTGCACACGCACGCAGGTGCATGAAGTGGTACAGAGAGCAGGAACTACAAAGTCAGCGAGGAGAATGTGTGGAGATTGTACAAGTTCATGCTGTGCCAGTGTGTCGTTGGCAGTGGGTGTAGAGTGCGTGACTGGGGCACAGTACATCATACAGAGAATGCTCAGGGGTGAACAAAGTGGATATGTCCTGACAAACCATCAAGACGCGCCAGCAACTGCCCGGTGCTACAAGGCACCACGCAGGTCATGTGCGCATGTGCCCTCCCCCCTCCCCTCCCCCCCTCACACACGTCAGCACGCACAACACCACAATCAGCAATGAGCATGTGCGCAGCACTACTCCCATGCGACTGCTCTCCAGTCCTGCCCCCAACCCCTTCCAAAAGCCATGCATGTAGTGTCTCAGCAAACGTACTTGGTCTGGCTGGTGGTAAGCTGGCCCTCCAGCACGGCGCACTTCTGCTCGCTGGCTGCCAGGGCCACCCTCAAGCCGCTGGCCTGCTGCTGCGCCTCAGCAGCCCTCTCATTGGCCAGGTCCAGCTCCACCTTGGCAGTCTCAAGGTCAACCAGCATGTCCTGCAGAGGGGTGAGGGGGGTGTGACAGCGTGACATGTTCCAAAGTTGCTGTCTGCGGTTGTGTACTGGTGCAGCGAGCTGGTGACGCAGGCTCTGCTGCCAGCTACCAAGCCAGCAAGCCGTGTAGGGATGAAACAAACAAACAGCATGTCCTGCAGAGGGGTTGCAGGTGTAAGATTATGACAGTGTGTGATCCAGTGACAGCGATAACATATGCAAGGGTGATATGCGTAGGTGTTGGTGCGGTGGTGTGCAGGCATCCTGCTGTCCGCTGCAAATCCCAGGTGGTGTTTCAGGTCACCATTGACGAGTATGCACACACGGTGCAACGATAAGGTGGCTTGCTGCAGTACTATGGCACGCACTCTGGTCAAACCACATGACATGCGATGTTGCAAAGGCTTGTGACGGAAAGTGTGTGTGACCCTTGCTGCCTGCTGGGCTTGCTTTATGCTTTTGTCAGGCCTTGAACCATCAAATGTGTCAAACGTTGTGCCACGCACACGCATGCTCCGAGCTGCAGCTCAGCTGACCACAGGCCTGCCAGCCAAGAGGCTTGACTGCGTACCTGCAGGTTGCTCTGTGTCTGTTGCAGCAGCACCCAAAAGTCCATGAGGGCGGCATCTGGCTGTGCCATGTCCTGCTGCCCGCTGCTGTCGTCGCTGCTGTTACCGCCTTTACTGGGACCGCTGCTGGGACTGATCAGGTGCTGCTTGCACAGGGCCAGAGACTCTTGGTATGACTCCTGCTGTGGAGACGTGCACGGTTCCGGCAACAGGTCGTTTTCATGCACTGAGGCCGGAGCCATGGGCTTGGCCTTCGTGCTGTTGCTGCTGCTCTTGAAGATGCCTCCACCTCTTGGGGTAGGCATGACGGCTGACTATGTTTCCACAGGTATGCAGTTTCAGGAATAAATAGCTGCGCCTCGCAGGATTTAATTAAGGAAGGTACTGTGTGATGATGGATGGAGTACACTTTCAGCTTGAGAAGTGTATGTGTGAACGCAAGTTGTACATACAGTAAGTAAAAGCTGAATCCTGCTACACAGCTTTGCGTCAACACATCAGGATCGTCCAATGCATTTCCGTTACGGTGACAGCAGTACAAGTTTGACCGATGCGGACTGCCTGAAACTGTCTATCACATGACAATTTCATCAGACCTGTGTGTTTTTGCCACGTTTGGGAAGGGACTTGAAAGCTCAACGTACGCGGTGGACCCTTCATTTAAGGTGTACAGGACACCATCTACATCATCACTTCGAAGTGAATTCACCATCACATCATCACTTATGTGTGTCATGACCAAACCTTCTGGTAGATCCTACATCGCAATCTAGTTTCTATCACATCGTTACTGCTTCATGTCAACGACGACAAGTTTGTGTCCCATTGCTGACAGTACAGGCTGGCAACAGCTGATCGGGTGCTGCACTCTGCCAGCTTGCACTGGCACCAATGAATGCAGCAAATCATGACAGTTGCAGCTCCAGCCAGGCAGTCAGCAGTTGTGCCAGAAACTTGAATGTAGTACATGTAGTACAGCTGCATGCACTCTGGCAGAGTCCCGGGGATCCCGGCGATATGGCTGCAGCAGCTATGCAGCGTATCCGCTGCACTGGGGATCGGGTGGCACTGGCTCAAAGGCCCATGAGGACTGCCAGTGGATTGCAGCTGTGAGGGTGACTCGGTAATGCAGCCCGCCAGCCAGCAGGTTGGACGCCAGTGCAGAAGCTTGCAAGCTGCAGGATGCCTGGGACCTGGCTGTTGGGTCCAACTTGGACCCAATGGGCCATGACGCCACCTGGTGCACTGCACTTGGCAATTTTGCAGCTGACATTGTCGCCCAAGCCTTAACTACAGCATGCGGCAGGCACCGAGTGATCTGCAACCTGATGGTGCGGCAGGGCCGCAGCACAGTCACAGCACACTGACAGTGTATGCCAGCACTGCGCTGCTGCGAGCAGTGTACTGTCGTTAGTGCAACATGGCAGCCGTACAAGCTGGCGGGGTCTGCATTACAATTGTCGAGATGGCAGATCACGGGGCCTCCTCCAGCACACTACTTGATGGGGCACCAGGCTCGACCATATAATGTGCACCCACCCTGTCCCAAGCTGTCGAGTGGCCACATGCATATGGCATGCTGTTCTGGTCTTTGGGGCTGCAATCAGGGGTTGGTGCGCTTTGGCGGGCATGCCAGCACACCAGCCAGCAGCAGCAGGTGTGGGACAGTGCAGGAGGAGGGGGGGCAGGAGGGAAGAAGTGGCTGGTGCAGCATGGGCTGATGGGAGGCAGCCTGAGGCTTGGTGTTGTGATACAAACAGCTCAATGGTCCCAAGCGGCTTGCTGGTAGGTCACGGGGCTTGTTGACCAATCGGCGCCAAGGCATCGCGTCATGGACTCGGAGCTCACTGGCCGGTGCACTCCTGGGCCGACGGGTGTGTGGTTGCCCTGACGAATTTAAATCTCATTACATTCAGCCGCGGATCAGAGGCCTTGCACGTCCCTGTCTGACTGACTGTCACGAGGGTTTGCGCTCTGCCAGCTCCTTATAAGGCCTCCCCTGTGACTCTCTGAAGCCACTCTCTCAACGTTCTGAAAGCTTTCAACGTGATCCAACAGCCAAGCTAGCGATCCGGCTTCGTTGTTGTGCGGGTGTTCGAGACTGCTCGCTCGTCACCACCAGCAACCTAGCAAACAAAAGCAACAGCAAGCAAGATGAAAGCGTCACTCTTGGCGTGCATGCTGGTAGCAGCGATCAGCCTGGCTGACGGTGAGCGGTGCTGCACGCTGATGCCGTGTCGGAGCAGCAGCAGCACCCGTCTTCCTGTTCAACAGCACAGCTGAACACCCTACTGACACTGCCTGTCTCCCCTGCCTGCCCTGCAGCTCGCAAGTTGCACCAGCCTGTCTACACCCCACCAGACCAGGATGGTGGCATCTGTGCAGCGTTTGCCTCTGCCAGCGCTGTTGCAACATCTACAGGAGGCACCGCTGTCAGCCAAGCCCAGGCATCAGCCAAGGCCGTCTGCGACTGCCTGAAGACTGGTCAGGGTGTGGCCGAGGCTGTTGCCCAAGCAGCAGCGTCCGGCAACGCCCAAGCTGCTGCCCAAGCCATCGCTGAAGCAGCCGGAGGTGAGAAGTCTTGCAGGTTCTGCATGTGTGCTGGCAACAGGCAGTGTTCCATAACAGCACACAGTGCACATGGTGTGCAAGCACCTGAGTGTGGCAGTAACGGCCTTGCCAGCACAAGCACACCTTGACAGCACAGCTCAGACTGCAGCCCACCTTCTCACTGAGGGTTGCGCATAGCTGTGCTGGACCTGTGCTGACTCTGTGTGTGCTGCGCATTGCAGGTGTTGCACAAGCCAACGCCGAGGCCGTGGCAGAAGCCATCTACGAGGCGCTGACCTGCGACTGCGAATGCGAGCAGCCCACTGCCGTGGCACTTGCACAAGCTGCTGCCAAGGCTGAGGGCGGCGACTGTGGTGGTGTGGCACAGAGCCTGGCAGGTGAGGCTCAGCCTGAGAGTAGGAGGCCTTGTGCTGCTGCCAGCGGGCGGCCCAAGTAGTGCTGCAGTTGATTGGTGCTTGGTTGCCTAAGACGCGTCATCAGCGCATCATGCACTGAATGGTTGTATCTTGCAGTCCTGCAGCCTTGCATCATGGCGATTGTTTGCATGCATGCATTTCCATATGGTGTCCTGCAGCCTTGCATCCTGCATGCAGGCTTCCCATGCATGATTCTCTTGCACTCCAGAATCTCAACATGCATGCTTTGTTCTGCTTGTGCTAGAGCTCAGCTGCTTCCATCTTCTGCTGTCCTGCACTCTTTCCTGCACGCGCAGCTGCTCAAGCTATCGCTGAAGGCAAGGGCACAGCCGAGGCTGCCGCGTTTGCTGAGGCCGTTGCTGCTGCTGGTCTGCAGAAGGTAGGGCGATTGGAACAACATGTGCAGTCCTTGGAGACACCTCTGCTGTTCTTGTTTGCACAACAAATTCCATGCCTTCTGTGCAGGTGGCATGGCATGCACATGCTACACCCGATGGTCTCCAATGGCAATATGCCAAATACCGGGCCCGGTGACATAGTGTATGCCATCATGTCATAATGACATCATGATAGAGTCCATGCAACACCGCAATATCAGCTGTCAATCTGGTCGCCGACAGTGTTCCCCTTTGCTGCTATACGTGTGTGTGCATGTGTGCCTGCAGTGCTGCCCTGTGTGTGCTCCCAAGACCCCTGAAGTCACACCAAGCCCAGCACCCCCTGCGCCCGTGCCCAGCCCAAGCACAGCACCCCCTGCGCCTGTGCCCAGCCCAAGCCCAGCTGCCCCTGCTCCAGTGCCAAGTCCAAGCCCTGCTGCACCAGTGCCCAGCCCCAGCCCCAAGCTTAAGCGCAGCCCCAAGCCAAGCGCAGCCCCAGCCCTGCACCTGTGGTCGTGCCAAGCCCCAGCCCCAAGCCTGTTGTTGTTCCAGCCCCAGCCCCGTGGTTGGTGGTGGCAGCGTCACCGGCACTAACGACGCCACCCCCAAGCCCAGCCCCACCCCCAGGACCTGGCGGACGAGCTCACATGCGGTGTTCCTGAGCGTGAGGAGGCTGCTGCTGTCGCCATTGCCACTGCCATTGCCAGCACAGGTAGGTAGGGTAGAGGTGAACCTGGGCCGGATGCAAGCTGCAGCACGCATGCTTAGGATTCAGCAGTACTGTTCTGCACCTGAGTTTGCTTTACACCTTTGACCACGCCGGCCTCATCATGATGGAACAGTTGCCAGCCTGAGGGTGCAACAACCCGCCAATCATATTGTCCAGCTGAGTCGACGTCTGCTTGTGTGTGTGAGCAGGTGGGTGTGGTGGCCCTGCTGGCATGGCCCTTGCCAAAGCCTTTGCCCAGGCCTCTGCTGCTGGACGTGGTTCTGCCGTCGCCAAGGCCATTGCTCAGGCAGACGCAACAGCTGCTGAGAAGGTGAGGAACCGCCACACACTGTCTCTTGCAACTCTGTGGTGGCATTTGTGCAAGGCTTGTGTGCCACAGCAGCTCTGGTCCCTGGCAGCAATGGTCAGCGCAGGCGTCAAAAGCAAAAATGATTGCTGCTCGCAAGGGGAACAGCCTGACCCAGCATGTGCGTGCTGCTGCATATGCTGCTGCCTGTGCAGTGCCTGCCTGCTGCACCCACCAACAAGCCCGTCGTGCCTGCTGCACCCACCAACACTGAGCCCGTGTGCCTGAGGACGACAACACCGCCGACACCACTGGTGATGAGGAGGTGCCAGTGGAGGAGCCAGTGGAGGAGGAGGAGCCTGAGGTTGAGGAGATGACAATCCTTCCCCCAGCCCCTCACCCGCCGCCCCAAGCCCACCCCCCCAGATCAAGAACGACCTCACCTGCAACGCCTGCGGTGAGCGCCCCAAGGCAACCGCCATGGCAGTCAGCCAGGCCATCGCCTCCAGCGGTGGTGACTGCAACAGCCCTGCAGGACAGGCCCTGGCACAGGCATATGCTGCCGCTACAGCATCTGGACAAGGTGCCGCATTTGCCCAGTCCATTGCAAGCGCCCAGGCCGTCTCCGCACAGAAGGTGAGTCAGGTGCATGGCACCTGAGTGATTCCCGAGGTCGCATGTATTGGGCTGTGCTGCAAGCTGTTTCCAACAGTTGCCTTAGCTGGAAGCTTTCTGCAGTGGTCAAGCAACAATTATTATTATTATCAAGGTCGACTGATGATGCCAACAGTTGCATTCGCAGCACCACAACATTGCAGTGTATCAAAGGCTTCGAGATGTTGAACAGTGTGTGTCTGTTTCTGTGGATGCTGTGCGCAGTGCCTCCGCCAGCGCCCTGCCAAGGACCCCACTGGCACCACCACAGGCACCCCGACCCAACCCCTGCCAGCCCTGAGAAGCTGAAGGACGACCTTGCCTGCGGCTGTGAGCGCACCAAGCCTGCTGCCGTGGCCATTGCTCAAGCTGTTGCTGCCTCCGGAGGTGACTGCAACAGTCCCGCAGGACAGGCATGGCCCAGGCCTATGCCCAGGCTGTTGCTTCTGGTAAAGGACAAGCTGTCGCACAAGCCCTCGCTGTTGCAGAGGCGTCTGCTGCCCAGAAGGTGGGTGTGGACTTGTGACTGGTCTCTGCTATACGATGCATTCCGAATGCAAGGCTTGCATGGAACCTTTCATTGTCAGCATATGCCGCACGTTGGTGCGGCACTGCCGTGCTGGCAGCGCCCACAGATGTGTTGGAGGCTTGGCGAGCCACAGTGTGCACTGCAGGAGGTCCACACTGGTGCCTCTATTGTGTCCCATTGTGACAATAAATGGTCAACGTTACCAGCTGCTCACAGCTTGTGCCTGCTTCCTCTGTCTGTGTTCAACAGTGCCTGAAGCCTACTGGACGGGCCGCCTCCCCCGCAAACCTGCCCACCTGCATGCTGCCTTTGTGGGCGACTGCTGCACCAACAAGGGCCTGGCGGCCGGCGCCTCCTGCGGCCTTGGTGGTGTGCGCAAGGTCATCAGCACCAGCCCCCGTGTGATTGAGACTGCTGGCATTGCATCCACTCGCTGCTCTTGCTGAGCTGTGCAATGGCTGTGATTGGTTTTGTGGGCATCTGTTTCCTTCCACCTAGTGATCATGTCAACAAGAAGTGCCGCAACAGCCAGTGCCGTTGTGACCGGCTGTATTTATCCTGTGTTCAGTGCTGTCATTGGTGCTTTTATGATTGGCAGAATTGCTGTCCCCCCAGGCTACAGCTGTAGCTGGAGAATCATTCTCTGATTCGCTTGAAGCTGCTCAATAGGGCTTGTACTTGTTCAGGCTCAGCACACACGTGCTGCAGCACTATGGCATATAAGTATGTGTTGTGCATGCCAAACAGGTGGTTTATTGTTGCTTGATTCTCAGGGTTGTGGTGATGGTGAGCATGCAGATGGGTATCAAACCCATGGACTGTGGAACAAGGCCTCTTGAGTGTAACAATGTCCTCATGGATCATGGTTCAAGCAAGCGTGCTGGCTGATAGCTGTGTGGCGTCCTGAACCCAAATGGCCAGGAGAGATGAGACACGAGCTTTGAGGTGGTTGTGTCAACAGCGCACTGTAACCGCGGGCATGTTGTGCCGCACTGCAACAGCACCTTCAGGGGAATGAGTGCAAACTTCAAGCTAGCAGCCACACCACCACCTGGCCAAAAACCTCCTGCAGGCAGTATTGCGATGGCCATCATGGCATGATGGTCCGACCAATCTGCTGGCTTCAAGCCACCAGTGTATGCTGTTCAACACCTAGTCTTGGCAAAGCATTTGTGCAGTCTGTTCGCTTGAACAGGGACTCGAACACTGTTCTGCGACTGGCAGTCGCCAGAACCGTTCACACCCCGGCGCTGAGCGTCACCAGTGGATATCTTGAGTTTGACCTCTGACGTGACGTTAGTCGACTCAGAGTGACTGCCAGTGTAAACTTACAGTGTACCGTACACTGTGTTGGAGTTCTGACAGTGCCAGCTGGCTGCCAGTCAAGTGGCACTTGGTGATGGCCTTTTCTTCATTTCTTGCTCATCCAATCCATGATAATAACGTGGGACGCAGTTACTGGCTGGGTATGCATGTTGTGCTGCCGCAGCTGGAGCCCAGTGTGCTACGGCGACACACCAAGGGCTACAAAACCACGCTTTTTGCTTCCGGTCACTGGGCACCTCCTGGGATAGGGGTGTGGGCCGTACTCGCAAGTAGGTCTCAGTGGTGAGGCAGTGGGTGTCGTCTGCCAGGTGGCTGGCACTGTCAGAAGTGTGTGTGGCCACGCAGTGGGAGTACCCCCCCCCCCCCCCGCCGAACGACCAAAAAAGGGGCACATGCTGAGCAAGGCAGCTTGGTGGCCAGGCTGGGGCAGCTTCAGCAGCTCAAACAGCTTGCAGGCTCAGCAGGTTGCACCTGGTGCTTGCCCAGTGCATGCCGGCATGTGCTACTAGCAGGTACAGGTGAAAAATCCGTCTTTTCAACTGTTCAAGCTGGAGTGCTTTCTAAGCTTGGCGTTGCTTGCTCAGGCTGTCCGACAGCGGCGCAGTGCTTCAAGCACCTGAGCCAAGGCTTTTGGCAAAGGCTTGGCAGGAACAGCCAGCACTGGACTACTGTGAGTGTCACAACTGACTCAGTCCTGAAGTCTAGTAGATGTACGTTTGGTTTGCTTCTGGTCTGCCGCAGACAAGTTGCCAATACTTCAAGGATTCAATGCATAGTACAGTTGAGTTTCTCTTGGTGCGGAAGCTGGGGCACTGCCAGCCAGCAGCCAGCTACCTTGATCATCCACGCTCAGCACTGGCAGTGCCACCATATGACTACATATGGATAGTTGGGACCCATTTTCATACTATGAAGACAGTGTCTTCAGCACCCGCACTGTGGCAGTAGTATCATACCGCCCAAAGCCGGACGGTCCAAAGCCGCCTGGGTCAGCACAATCTTGTCCAGTACCTTCCTTTCCAGGCTGGCAGCCGCTGCTGGCAGCGGCATCATTCTACGAGGAGGTGATGGCACAAGCTCCCTTCAAGGGATGGGCCATCCCGGATCAAGTCTAAGCCAATGCACTTGTCAACGTAGGTCACCATGTTGCCACCCAGTGGTCTCAACTTGAAGTTGTGACAGCAGCCTCAGGCTGCCAGGACTAAACGTCATGCTGACTGGCCGGCTGGGCTGACGGTCATTACTGCTGTGGGTGGCTACCTCAGCCTGAGGGCTGCTACTGAGGCTGGCCACGTTGGCCTCAAAGCTTCAATCAAATGCTGATGGTGTCTGATATGTGGCTGCCCATCCCTGTTGCTACTACCCCCGCAGCCAGGGGAACACCGCACAGCTGGCTGTCCAAACTGCTTGGTAACCTTCGTGCCTGCAAACTGAGATCTGGACGCGTATCATCGGAGAATGGAAGCACACATGGGCCTGTGCCCGGATTGGATGAATGGATTACATCTCGACTGCTCTGGGCCGCTCAGCCCTTGGCTGGCGGCCTCAGCCTGATACTCCTGCTCGTATGTGTGTGTGATTCAACGCGTGCCGTGCACTGGCACGCGCGCAGCCTTATGCTGTGAGTGCAGAATCTCAACAGACATAACAGGCACTGCAAGTGCCACCTGGCACTCTGAGTGACAACCTGTCTTAGGGCACCACAAGCCCTCTGAATTGCTCTCCAACACACCTCAATTGATGTTGCACAGCAGTGCAACCCTAATCGGGTGCATGACCCAATCGGGTATGACAATGGGCTGATGTATGGCAAGCAAGGTGCGCCTGCCAGGCTGCGCAAAGTGGCTGATCACTGTCAACATAGTGTAGTGCATTATGATTCAAGTAGTTGAGCTCATGCCAGCATCCCGGCATGCTGCCCAGGGCTCGGTTCTCAATTGGTGGTGCTGGCTGAAGGTTTGCACTGGCCTAGCAAGGTGCCGCGGGCTGACCGTCAGCTATGAGTCATAGTATGTCTCTCAAGAAGCTGTTGCGGTGCCACTGCATTGTATTGGCAATACATAAGATTTCAGATAACATATCTCAGCGGCTGCAGTGTGCTGCCAGCACATCAGTGTCAGTGACACAATCAATGCCAAGCACGGTGTTTCATCTGTATGGGCCAGTTGGCTTCAGCAGGCCACACAGCTTTCAGCAAGCAAGCTTACTTGAGCCATGAGCTATGATCCATGAGGACAATGTTACTTTGAAAGGCCTTGTTCCACAGTCACTGTCACAGTGATGGCCCACGATGGGCCATGGGTATGATAACCCATCGCATTCTCACCATCACCACAACCCTGACAATCAAGCGACAATAAACTACCTGGCATGCACAACACATACATATGCTGCAGCACGCTTGCTCAGCGGCTGAGCCTGACAAGTACAAGCCTATTGAGCAGCTT
>VIIQ02000893.1:0-13809 GCA_007449985.2 Desmodesmus armatus
TATGCGGCTACGCCCTGTTCAAGCACATTAGCTATATGACCTGCGCATCCCATGGCGCCTCGCAACGCGGCAAAGCTGGCCCTGTGCCCTGTGCTCTTCACCACCTGCCTGGCTCCGTGACTGCGCCCCCCCCCCCTCCTGTCTCACCTCTGCCGTGAAGCTGGCCCTGAGCTTGTAGCTGGCTTGGCTAGAGCATCCACGCTGCTCCTCAGCCGGGCCTCTTGCCCGCCAGCTTGCTGCTGAGGGAGTCGACCTGGGCCTCAAGCCTGAGCCGCTCCTCTGAGAAACCTGAGAAGCAGATGGTAGGGGGGGGGTGTTTACATCGACAACGCTGGTGAGTAGGAAAGATTATCACCGCTAGCATGGCAACATCCCTGTTGTTTACAACTGCAGAAAGGCCAGCACAGAGGCAGCCTGGGTTGATCTTGCTGCTAGGCGGGACTAGGGTGGGGGCTGCCAGGTATTGGCTGCAACATGCTGCATGCAGCGCCATGAGGGGGCTGTCAGCTGTGCAGCCAGAGGTGTGCAGATCACACACGCACTGCAAGTAGATGTTCGGCAGTGTCATGAGCCCCAAATCAAGCCCTTGATTGTCCTGCGGCTGGCGACACGGCCATAGGCAGGAGAGCGCCAGCATTGGCTGCTGGGTTAAAATGCCATGACTGCGTATGCAGCACTCTCACCTCAGCGCGTGCCACTGCTGAGCCAGCTGTGTGTGCAGGCTGGCCCACTTCCCCTCCAGCTTGGGCAGCGCTCACGGGACGACGCGAGCCTCCTGCAGGGACGCAGCAAGGCACAACGGGGGGGGGGGGGGGGGTGAAAAAACAATGGAGTTATGGTGTGTGTGTTTTGTGCAGGAGACCAAGATCAACCCTGACGGGACAACAGGGCCTGCCCTGTATGCGCAGGTGGGGGAGGTTCCAAGGCAGGCCACCAGACAGGGGCAATGGCATAACAAACAGACCAGACTGCAGCGCCAGTGACCAGTGGTCAGGCACAAGGGGAATGTGGCAGACTGGGCGATGACGCCGCACCAAAGCCGTGTGTATGTTCACATGCACTGCAGTCTGGCGGGTCATCCAACGATCCATCCAGAATCCATTTGACGCCCTAACCCCCAATGCCTACCTGCTGTGCCACCAGGACCTTAGTCCTGGCAACAGCCAGCTCAGCTCAGCCCTGGAGGCCTTGCCTGGGTGCCAGCCAGGTCGCTCTTCAGGTGGCCGATCTCACTCCTCAGCTGTGCCTGCACAGCTTCCGCACCCGCCGCTGCAGCCGCCGCAGCCGCCGAGGTGGCATCATGCCCGGAGGGGCTGCGAGTGCGGCGGCTGCCGCCTCGTGCTGTGTGGCCGCCATATGGCTCTGCATGCGATCCAGCTTGGTTTCGAGTACTGCTGCGGCTGACTGGGCCTGTTGGACCTCTGTGGTGAGCTGGGTGTTGAGCTGGGTGAGGGCGGCTAGCCGTGTGGCGGCCTGCACCTCCCTGCACACGCACGCAGGTGCATGAAGTGGTACAGAGAGCAGGAACTACAAAGTCAGCGAGGAGAATGTGTGGAGATTGTACAAGTTCATGCTGTGCCAGTGTGTCGTTGGCAGTGGGTGTAGAGTGCGTGACTGGGGCACAGTACATCATACAGAGAATGCTCAGGGGAACAAAGTGGATATGTCCTGACAAACCATCAAGACGCGCCAGCAACTGCCCGGTGCTACAAGGCACCACGCAGGTCATGTGCGCATGTGCCCTCCCCCCTCCCCTCCCCCTCACACACGTCAGCACGCACAACACCACAATCAGCAATGAGCATGTGCGCAGCACTACTCCCATGCGACTGCTCTCCAGTCCTGCCCCAACCCCTTCCAAAAGCCATGCATGTAGTGTCTCAGCAAACGTACTTGGTCTGGCTGGTGGTAAGCTGGCCCTCCAGCACGGCGCACTTCTGCTCGCTGGCTGCCAGGGCCACCCTCAAGCCGCTGGCCTGCTGCTGCGCCTCAGCAGCCCTCTCATTGGCCAGGTCCAGCTCCACCTTGGCAGTCTCAAGGTCAACCAGCATGTCCTGCAGAGGGGGTGAGGGGGGTGTGACAGCGGACATGTTCCAAAGTTGCTGTCTGCGGTTGTGTACTGGTGCAGCGAGCTGGTGACGCAGGCTCTGCTGCCAGCTACCAAGCCAGCAAGCCGTGTAGGGATGAAACAAACAAACAGCATGTCCTGCAGAGGGGTTGCAGGTGTAAGATTATGACAGTGTGTGATCCAGTGACAGCGATAACATATGCAAGGGTGATATGCGTAGGTGTTGGTGCGGTGGTGTGCAGGCATCCTGCGTCCGCTGCAAATCCCAGGTGGTGTTTCAGGTCACCATTGACGAGTATGCACACACGGTGCAACGATAAGGTGGCTTGCTGCAGTACTATGGCACGCACTCTGGTCAAACCACATGACATGCGATGTTGCAAGGCTTGTGACGGAAAGTGTGTGTGACCCTTGCTGCCTGCTGGGCTTGCTTTATGCTTTTGTCAGGCCTTGAACCATCAAATGTGTCAAACGTTGTGCCACGCACACGCATGCTCCGAGCTGCAGCTCAGCTGACCACAGGCCTGCCAGCCAAGAGGCTTGACTGCGTACCTGCAGGTTGCTCTGTGTCTGTTGCAGCAGCACCCAAAAGTCCATGAGGGCGGCATCTGGCTGTGCCATGTCCTGCTGCCCGCTGCTGTCGTCGCTGCTGTTACCGCCTTTACTGGGACCGCTGCTGGGACTGATCAGGTGCTGCTTGCACAGGGCCAGAGACTCTTGGTATGACTCCTGCTGTGGAGACGTGCACGGTTCCGGCAACAGTCGTTTTCATGCACTGAGGCCGGAGCCATGGGCTTGGCCTTCGTGCTGTTGCTGCTGCTCTTGAAGATGCCTCCACCTCTTGGGGTAGGCATGACGGCTGACTATGTTTCCACAGGTATGCAGTTTCAGGAAATAAATAGCTGCGCCTCGCAGGATTTAATTAAGGAAGGTACTGTGTGATGATGGATGGAGTACACTTTCAGCTTGAGAAGTGTATGTGTGAACGCAAGTTGTACATACAGTAAGTAAAAGCTGAATCCTGCTACACAGCTTTGCGTCAACACATCAGGATCGTCCAATGCATTTCCGTTACGGTGACAGCAGTACAAGTTGACCGATGCGGACTGCCTGAAACTGTCTATCACATGACAATTCATCAGACCTGTGTGTTTTTGCCACGTTTGGGAAGGGACTTGAAAGCTCAACGTACGCGGTGGACCCTTCATTTAAGGTGTACAGGACACCATCTACATCATCACTTCGAAGTGAATTCACCATCACATCATCACTTATGTGTGTCATGACCAAACCTTCTGGTAGATCCTACATCGCAATCTAGTTTCTATCACATCGTTACTGCTTCATGTCAACGACGACAAGTTTGTGTCCCATTGCTGACAGTACAGGCTGGCAACAGCTGATCGGGTGCTGCACTCTGCCAGCTTGCACTGGCACCAATGAATGCAGCAAATCATGACAGTTGCAGCTCCAGCCAGGCAGTCAGCAGTTGTGCCAGAAACTTGAATGTAGTACATGTAGTACAGCTGCATGCACTCTGGCAGAGTCCCGGGGATCCCGGCGATATGGCTGCAGCAGCTATGCAGCGTATCCGCTGCACTGGGGATCGGGTGGCACTGGCTCAAAGGCCCATGAGGACTGCCAGTGGATTGCAGCTGTGAGGGTGACTCGGTAATGCAGCCGCCAGCCAGCAGGTTGGACGCCAGTGCAGAAGCTTGCAAGCTGCAGGATGCCTGGGACCTGGCTGTTGGGTCCAACTTGGACCCAATGGGCCATGACGCCACCTGGTGCACTGCACTTGGCAATTTTGCAGCTGACATTGTCGCCCAAGCTTAACTACAGCATGCGGCAGGCACCGAGTGATCTGCAACTGATGGTGCGGCAGGGCCGCAGCACAGTCACAGCACACTGACAGTGTATGCCAGCACTGCGCTGCTGCGAGCAGTGTACTGTCGTTAGTGCAACATGGCAGCCGTACAAGCTGGCGGGGTCTGCATTACAATGTCGAGATGGCAGATCACGGGGCCTCCTCCAGCACACTACTTGATGGGGCACCAGGCTCGACCATATAATGTGCACCCACCCTGTCCCAAGCTGTCGAGTGGCCACATGCATATGGCATGCTGTTCTGGTCTTGGGGCTGCAATCAGGGTTGGTGCGCTTTGGCGGGCATGCCAGCACACCAGCCAGCAGCAGCAGGTGTGGGACAGTGCAGGAGGAGGGGGTGGGCAGGAGGGAAGAAGTGGCTGGTGCAGCATGGGCTGATGGGAGGCAGCCTGAGAGCTTGGTGTTGTGATACAAACAGCTCAATGGTCCCAAGCGGCTTGCTGGTAGGTCACGGGGCTTGTTGACCAATCGGCGCCAAGGCATCGCGTCATGGACTCGGAGCTCACTGGCCGGTGCACTCCTGGGCCGACGGGTGTGTGTGTTGCCCTGACGAATTTAAATCTCATTACATTCAGCCGCGGATCAGAGGCCTTGCACGTCCCTGTCTGACTGACTGTCACGAGGGTTTGCGCTCTGCCAGCTCCTTATAAGGCCTCCCTGTGACTCTCTGAAGCCACTCTCTCAACGTTCTGAAAGCTTTCAACGTGATCCAACAGCCAAGCTAGCGATCCGGCTTCGGTTGTGCGGGTGTTCGAGACTGCTCGCGTCGCACCACCAGCAACCTAGCAAACAAAAGCAACAGCAAGCAAGATGAAAGCGTCACTCTTGGCGTGCATGCTGGTAGCAGCGATCAGCCTGGCTGACGGTGAGCGGTGCTGCACGCTGATGCCGTGTCGGAGCAGCAGCAGCACCCGTCTTCCTGTTCAACAGCACAGCTGAACACCCTACTGACACTGCCTGTCTCCCTGCCTGCCCTGCAGCTCGCAGTTGCACCAGCCTGTCTACACCCCACCAGACCAGGATGGTGGCATCTGTGCAGCGTTTGCCTCTGCCAGCGCTGTTGCAACATCTACAGGAGGCACCGCTGTCAGCCAAGCCCAGGCATCAGCCAAGGCCGTCTGCGACTGCCTGAAGACTGGTCAGGGTGTGGCCGAGGCTGTTGCCAAGCAGCAGCGTCCGGCAACGCCCAAGCTGCTGCCCAAGCCATCGCTGAAGCAGCCGGAGGTGAGAAGTCTTGCAGGTTCTGCATGTGTGCTGGCAACAGGCAGTGTTCCATAACAGCACACAGTGCACATGGTGTGCAAGCACCTGAGTGTGGCAGTAACGGCCTTGCCAGCACAAGCACACCTTGACAGCACAGCTCAGACTGCAGCCCACCTTCTCACTGAGGGTTGCGCATAGCTGTGCTGGACCTGTGCTGACTCTGTGTGTGCTGCGCATTGCAGGTGTTGCACAAGCCAACGCCGAGGCCGTGGCAGAAGCCATCTACGAGGCGCTGACCTGCGACTGCGAATGCGAGCAGCCCACTGCCGTGGCACTTGCACAAGCTGCTGCCAAGGCTGAGGGCGGCGACTGTGGTGGTGTGGCACAGAGCCTGGCAGGTGAGGCTCAGCCGGAGAGTAGGAGGCCTTGTGCTGCTGCCAGCGGGCGGCCCAAGTAGTGCTGCAGTTGATTGGTGCTTGGTTGCCTAAGACGCGTCATCAGCGCATCATGCACTGAATGGTTGTATTTGCAGTCCTGCAGCCTTGCATCATGGCGATTGTTTGCATGCATGCATTTCATATGGTGTCCTGCAGCCTTGCATCCTGCATGCAGGCTTCCCATGCATGATTCTCTTGCCACTCCAGAATCTCACATGCATGCTTTGTTCTGCTTGTGCTAGAGCTCAGCTGCTTCCATCTTCTGCTGTCCTGCACTCTTTCCTGCACGCGCAGCTGCTCAAGCTATCGCTGAAGGCAAGGGCACAGCCGAGGCTGCCGCGTTTGCTGAGGCCGTTGCTGCTGCTGGTCTGCAGAAGGTAGGGCGATTGGAACAACATGTGCAGTCCTTGGAGACACCTCTGCTGTTCTTGTTTGCACAACAAATTCCATGCCTTCTGTGCAGGTGGCATGGCATGCACATGCTACACCCGATGGTCTCCAATGGCAATATGCCAAATACGGGGCCCGGTGACATAGTGTATGCCATCATGTCATAATGACATCATGATAGAGTCCATGCAACACGCAATATCAGCTGTCAATCTGGTCGCCGACAGTGTTCCCTTTGGCTATACGTGTGGTGCATGTGTGCCTGCAGTGCTGCCCTGTGTGTGCTCCCAAGACCCCTGAAGTCACACCAAGCCCAGCACCCCCTGCGCCCGTGCCCCAGCCCAGAAGCACAGCACCCCCTGCGCCTGTGCCCAGCCCAAGCCCAGCTGCCCCTGCTCCAGTGCCAAGTCCAAGCCCTGCTGCACCAGTGCCCAGCCCCAGCCCCAAGCTTTAAGCGCAGCCCCAAGCCCAAGCGCAGCCCCAGCCCTGCACCTGTGGTCGTGCCAAGCCCCAGCCCCAAGCCTGTTGTTGTTCCAAGCCCCAGCCCCGTGGTGGTGGTGGCAGCGTCCAACGGCACTAACGACGCCACCCCCAAGCCAGCCCCACCCCAAGGACCTGGCGGACGAGCTCACATGCGGTGTTCCTGAGCGTGAGGAGGCTGCTGGTCGCCATTGCCACTGCCATTGCCAGCACAGGTAGGTAGGGTAGAGGTGAACCTGGGCCGGATGCAAGCTGCAGCACGCATGCTTAGGATTCAGCAGTACTGTTCTGCCACCTGAGTTTGCTTTACACCTTGACCACGCCGGCCTCATCATGATGGAACAGTGCCAGCCTGAGGGTGCAAAAACCCGCCAATCATATTGTCCAGCTGAGTCGACGTCTGCTTGTGTGTGGTGAGCAGGGGGGGTGTGGTGGCCCTGCTGGCATGGCCCTTGCCAAAGCCTTTGCCCAGGCTCTGCTGCTGACGTGGTTCTGCCGTCGCCAAGGCCATTGCTCAGGCAGACGCAACAGCTGCTGAGAAGGTGAGGAACCGCCACACACTGTCTCTTGCAACTCTGTGGTGGCATTTGTGCAAGGCTTGTGTGCCACAGCAGCCCTGGTCCCTGGCAGCAATGGTCAGCGCAGGCGTCAAAAAGCAAAAATGATTGCTGCTCGCAAGGGGAACAGCCTGACCCGCATGTGCGTGCTGCTGCATGCTGCTGCCTGTGCAGTGCCTGCCTGCTGCACCCACCAACAAGCCCGTCGTGCCTGCTTGCACCCACCAACACTGAGCCCGTTGTGCCTGAGGACGACAACACCGCCGACACCACTGGTGATGAGGAGGTGCAGTGGAGGAGCCAGTGGGGAGGAGGAGCCTGAGGTTGAGGAGATGACAATCCTTCCCCCAGCCCCTCACCCGCCGCCCCCAAGCCAACCCCACCCAGATCAAGAACGACCTCACCTGCAACGCCTGCGGTGAGCGCCCAAGGCAACCGCCCATGGCAGTCAGCCAGGCCATCGCCTCCAGCGGTGGTGACTGCAACAGCCCTGCAGGACAGGCCCTGGCACAGGCATATGCTGCCGCTACAGCATCTGGACAAGGTGCCGCATTTGCCCAGTCCATGCAAGGCCAGGCCGTCTCCGCACAGAAGGTGAGTCAGGTGCATGGCACCTGAGTGATTCCCGAGGTCGCATGTATTGGCTGTGCTGCAAGCTGTTTCCAACAGTTGCCTTAGCTGGAAGCTTTCTGCAGTGGTTCAAGCAACAATTATTATTATTATCAAGGTGCGACTGATGATGCCAAACAGTTGCATTGCGCAGCACCACAACAGGCAGTGTATCAAAGGCTTCGAGATGTTGAACAGTGTGTGTCTGTTCTGTGGATGCTGTGCGCAGGTGCCTCGCCAGCGCCCTGCCAAGGACCCCACTGGACCACACAGGCACCCCGACCAACCCCTGCCAGCCCTGAGAAGCTGAAGGACGACCTTGCCTGCGGCTGTGAGCGCACCAGCCTGCTGCGTGGCCATTGCTCAAGCTGTTGCTGCCTCAGGAGGTGACTGCAACAGTCCCGCAGGACAGGCATGGCCCAGGCCTATGCCCAGGTGTTGCTTCTGGTAAAGGACAAGCTGTCGCACAAGCCCTCGCTGTTGCAGAGGCGTCTGCTGCCCAGAAGGTGGGGTGTGGACTTGTGACTGGTCTCTGCTATACGATGCATTCCGAATGCAAGGCTTGCATGGACCTTTCATTGTCAGCATATGCCGCACGTTGGTGCGGCACTGCCGTGCTGGCAGCGCCACAGATGTGTGGAGGCTGGCGAGCCACAGTGTGCACTGCAGGAGGTCCACACTGGTGCCTCTATTGTGTCCCATTGTGACAAATAATGGTCAACGTTACCAGCTGCTCACAGCTTGTGCCTGCTTCCTCGTCTGTGTTCAACAGTGCCTGAAGCCTACTGGACGGGCCGCTCCCCCCGCAAACCTGCCCACCTGCATTTGCTGCTTTGTGGGCGACTGCTGCACCAACAAGGGCTGGCGGCCGGCGCCTCCTGCGGCCTTGGTGGTGTGCGCAAGGTCATCAGCACCAGCCCCCGTGTGATTGAGACTGCTGGCATTGCATCCACTCGCTGCTCTTGCTGAGCTGTGCAATGGCTGTGATTGGTTTTGTGGCATCGTTTCCTTCCACCTAGTGATCATGTCAACAAGAAGTGCCGCAACAGCCAGTGCCGTTGTGACCGGCTGTATTTATCCTGTGTTCAGTGCTGTCATTGGTGTTTTATGATTGGCAGAAATTGCTGTCCCACCCAGGCTACAGCTGTAGCTGGAGAATCATTCTCTTGATTCGCTTGAAAGCTGCTCAATAGGGCTTGTACTTGTTCAGGCTCAGCACACACGTGCTGCAGCACTATGGCATATAAGTTATGTGTTGTGCATGCCAAACAGGTGGTTTATTGTTGCTTGATTCTCAGGGTTGTGGTGATGGTGAGCATGCAGATGGGGTATCAAACCATGGACTGTGGAACAAGGCCTCTTGAGTGTAACAATGTCCTCATGGATCATGGTTCAAGCAAAGCGTGCTGGCTGATAGCTGTGTGGCGTCCTGAACCCAAATGGCCAGGAGGAGAGATGAGACACGAGCTTTGAGGTGGTTGTGTCAACAGCGCACTGTAACCGCGGGCATGTTGTGCCGCACTGCAACAGCACCTTCAGGGGAATGAGTGCAAACTTCAAGCTAGCAGCCACACCACCACCTGGCCAAAAACCTCCTGCAGGCAGTATTGCGATGGCCATCATGGCATGATGGTCCGACCAATCTGCTGGCTTCAAGCCACCAGTGTATGCTGTTCAAACCTAGTCTTGGCAAAGCATTTGTGCAGTCTGTTCGCTTGAACAGGGACTCGAACACTGTTCTGCGACTGGCAGTCGCCAGAACCGTTCACACCCCGGCGCTGAGCGTCACCAGTGGATATCTTGAGTTTGACCTCTGACGTGACGTTTAGTCGACTCAGAGTGACTGCCAGGTGTAACTTACAGTGTACCGTACACTGTGTTGGAGTTCTGACAGTGCCAGCTGGCTGCCAGTCAAGTGGCACTTGGTGATGGCCTTTTCTTCATTCTTGCTATCCAATCCATGATAATAACGTGGGGACGCAGTTACTGGCTGGGTATGCATGTTGTGCTGCCGCAGCTGGAGCCCAGTGTGCTACGGCGACACACCAAGGGCTACAAAACCACGCTTTTTGCTTCGGTCACTGGGCACCTCCTGGGATAGGGGTGTGGGGCCGTACTCGCAAGTAGGTCTCAGTGGTGAGGCAGTGGGTGTCGTCTGCCAGGTGGCTGGCACTGTCAGAAGTGTGTGTGGCCACGCAGTGGGAGTACCCCCCCCCCCCCCCCCGCCGAACGACCCAAAAAAGGGGCACATGCTGAGCAAGGGCAGCTTGGTGGCCAGGCTGGGGCAGCTTCAGCAGCTCAAACAGCTTGCAGGCTCAGCAGGTTGCACCTGGTGCTTGCCCAGTGCATGCCGGCATGTGCTACTAGCAGGTACAGGTGAAAAATCCTGTTTTTCAACTGTTCAAGCTGGAGTGCTTTCTAAGCTTGGCGTTGCTTGTCAGGCTGTCCGACAGCGGCGCAGTGCTTCAAGCACCTTGAGCCAAGGCTTTTGGCAAGGCTTGGCAGGAACAGCCAGCACTGGACTACTGTGAGTGTCACAACTGACTCAGTCCTGAAGTCTAGTAGATGTACGTTTGGTTTGCTTCTGGTCTGCCGCAGACAAGTTGCCAATACTTCAAGATTCAATGCATAGTACAGTTGAGTTCTCTTGGTGCGGAAGCTGGGGCACTGCCAGCCAGCAGCCAGCTACCTTGATCATCCACGCTCAGCACTGGCAGTGCCACCATATGACTACATATGGATAGTTGGGACCATTTTCATACTATGAAGACAGTGTCTTCAGCACCCGCACTGTGGCAGTAGTATCATACCGCCAAAGCCGGACGGTCCAAAGCCGCCTGGGGTCAGCACATCTTGTCCAGTACCTTCCTTTCCAGGCTGGCAGCCGCTGCTGGCAGCGGCATCATTCTACGAGGAGGTGATGGCACAAGCTCCCTTCAAGGGATGGGCCATCCGGATCAAGTCTAAGCCAATGCACTTTAACGTAGGTCACCATGTTGCCACCCGTGGTCTCAACTTGAAGTTGTGACAGCAGCCTCAGGCTGCCAGGACTAAACGTCATGCTGACTGGCCGGCTGGGCTGACGGTCATTACTGCTGTGGGTGGCTACCTCAGCCTGAGGGCTGCTACTGAGGCTGCCACGTTGGCCTCAAAGCTTCAATCAAATGCTGATGGTGTCTGATATGTGGCTGCCCATCCTTTGCTACTACCCCGCAGCCAGGGGAACACCGCACAGCTGGCTGTCCAACTGCTGGTAACCTTTCGTGCCTGCAAACTGAGATCTGGACGCGTATCATTCGGAGAATGGAAGCACACATGGGCCTGTGCCCGGATGGGATGAATGGATTACATCTCGACTGCTCTGGGCCGCTCAGCCCTTGGCTGGCGGCCTCAGCCTGATACTCCTGCTCGTATTGTGTGTGTGATTCAACGCGTGCCGTGCACTGGCACGCGCGCAGCCTTATGCTGTGAGTGCAGAATCTCAACAGACATACAGGCACTGCAAGTGCCACCTGGCACTCTGAGTGACAACCTGTCTTAGGGCACCACAAGCCCTCTGATTGCTCTCCAACACACCTCAATTGATGTTGCACAGCAGTGCAACCCTAATCGGGTGCATGACCCAATCGGGTATGACAATGGGCTGATGTATGGCAAGCAAGGTGCGCCTGCCAGGCTGCGCAAAGTGGCTGATCACTGTCAACATAGTGTAGTGCATTATGATTCAAGTAGTTGAGCTCATGCCAGCATCCCGGCATGCTGCCCAGGCTCGGTTCTCAATTGGTGGTGCTGGCTGAAGGTTTGCACTGGCCTAGCAAGGTGCCGCGGGCTGACCGTCAGCTATGAGTCATAGTATGTCTCTCAAGAAGCTGTTGCGGTGCCACTGCATTGTATTGGCAATACATAAGATTTCAGATAACATATCTCAGCGGCTGCAGTGTGCTGCCAGCACATCAGTGTCAGTGACACAATCAATGCCAAGCACGGTGTTTTCATCTGTATGGGCCAGTTGGCTTCAGCAGGCCACACAGCTTTCAGCAAGCAAGCTTACTTGAGCCATGAGCTATGATCCATGAGGACAATGTTCATTTGAAGGCCTTGTTCCACAGTCACTGTCACAGTGAGGCCCACGATGGGCCATGGGTATGATAAACCATCGCATTCTCACCATCACCACAACCCTGACAATCAAGCGACAATAAACTACCTGGCATGCACAACACATACATATGCTGCAGCACGCTTGCTCAGCGGCTGAGCCTGAACAAGTACAAGCCCTATTGAGCAGCTTTATTCTCCAGCTACAGCTGTAGCCTGGGTGGGACAGCAATTTCTGCCAAATCATAAAAAAGCACCAATGACAGCACTGAACAGGATACATACAGCCGGTCACAACGGCACTGCTGCTGTTGCGGCAATTCTTGTTGACATGATCACTAGGTGGAAGGAAACAGATGCCCACAAAACCAGTCAAAGCCATTGCACAGCTCAGCAAGAGCAGCGCGTGGATGCAATGCAGCAGTCTCAATCACACGGGGGCTGGTGCTGATGACCTGCGCACACCACCAAGGCCGCAGGAGGCGCCGGCTGCCAGGCCCTTGTTGTGTGCAGCAGTCGCCACAAAGGCAGCGATGCAGGTGGGCAGGTTGCGGGGGAGGCGGCCCGTCCAGTAGGCTTCAGGCACTGTTGAACACAGACAGAGAGGAAAGCAGGCACAAGCTGTGAGCAGCTGGTAACGTTGACCATTTATTGTCCACATGATAGAGGCACCAGTGTGGGCCTCCTGCAGTGCACACTGTGGCTCGCCAAGCCTTCAGCACATCTGTGGGCGCTGTGTTGCACCAACGTGTGCTCACCACTTTCACTGAGTGCCGCTGCCCCGGGGCTCACTGCATATGGCATGCCACAGTGCCCGTGCGGCATATGCTGACAATGAAAGGTTCCATGCAAGAATGCATCGCATAGCAGAGACCAGCCACAAGTCCACACCCACCTTCTGGGCAGCAGACGCCTCTGCAACAGCAAGGGCTTGTGCGACAGCTTGTCCCTTGCCAGAAGCGACAGCCTGGGCATAGGGCCTGGGCCAGTGCCTGTCCTGCGGGACTGTTGCAGTCACCCTCCAGAGGCAGCAACAGCTTGAGCAATGGCCACGGCAGCAGGCTTGGTGCGCTCACAAGCCGCAGGCAAGGTCGTCCTTCAGCTTCTCAGGGCTGGTAGGGGCGGGGAGGGGGTGCCTGTGGTGGTGCCGGTGGGGTCCTTGGCAGGGGGCTGAGCAGGGCGCTGGCGGAGGCACTGCGTGCAGCAACCACAGCAGCAGACACTTGTCAGATGCTTTGTACACTGCAGTGTCGTGCTGTTTTGTGATGCAGCTGTCAGCAAGGACAGTGGATTTTGAGCAACACTGTTGCTAGAGGTTACCGTAACCTCTGCAGAAAGCCTACAGCACATGCGATGTTGACAACATGTTCCAGCACTGCCTGTTACATGCAACCTCCGGAAAATCACTGATGCACAGAGACACCCGCGAGCATGTCTCACCTTCTGTGCGGGACACGGCCTGGGCGCTTGCGACGGACTGGGCAAATGCGGCACCTTGTCCAGATGCTGTAGCGGCAGCATATGCCTGTGCAGGGCCTGTCCTGCAGGGCTGTTGCAGTCACCACGCTGGAGGCGATGGCCTGGCTGATTGCCACGGCGGTTGCCTTGGGCGCTCACCGCAGGCGTTGCAGGTGAGGTCGTTCTTGATCTGGGTGGGTGGGGCTTGGGGGCAGCGGTTGAGGGGCTGGGGGGAAGGATTGTCATCTCCCAACCTCAGGCTCCTTCTCCTCCCTGCTCCTCCACTGGCACCTCCTCATCACCAGTGGTGTCGGCTGTGTTGTCATCCTCAGGCACGGACTTGTTGTGTGGGTGCATCAGGCAGGCACTGTAACATGCAGCAGCACATGCAGCAGCATGCACAGACAGGTTCAGGTCGTGTTGCTTCCAAGCAGCACCCACATGCCTGCGCTGACGTGTGCCAGGCTTCTTCTTTCACAGCAGTAGGTTGGGGGGGGGGGGGGCGTCGTTGGTGCAACAACACAGGCAACAACATAGATCAGTCACCAGTCTCTCACCTTCTGGGCAGCAGACGCCTCTGCAACAGCGAGGGCTTCGGCGACAGCCTGCCCCTTGCCGGAAG